>PVKA01015934.1:0-48967 GCA_004027165.1 Ctenomys sociabilis
TTTTTTTTTTTTTTTTGATAATAGAAAAGGCTTAATACATTCAAAAGGTACAAGAAATAAAAACATTATGTTCTAACTACAAGAGAATTAAATTCAAAAGCAGTAACAGGAAGATCTTTAATCTAAGAAATAAAAAGCAAACTAAAAATATTTTAATTGAATAAAAGGATAAGGGCCAGCCAAATAGCTCAGCAGGTGAGACCCTGAACATCCTATAGACCCTACCTTAAAATACAATAAATAAATAAAAGCATAGCTTATCAAAATTTGTGAGATTTTGATAAGCTAATGTAGAAAAATATAGTACTATATTAAGAAAAGAAAAAATGTGTCAAATGAATGACTCCCATTTAGAGATACAAAGCTTATCAGGGGGCTGGCCAGATAGCTCAGAAGACTAAAGTGCCTGCTTAGGCAGGCGCAGGGCTTGGGGACTAATCCCTGGTGGGTCCGGCTGGCCCACCCCGAGCCTGCTGAGACCGCAACTGAAACTGGGCGTGATGGGACACACATAGTCCCGGGGGCTGGGAGGCTGAAAACGGGACGATCGCCTGAGTCCAATCTATGTAGTGAGACCCTGTAGGCTCTGTACTAAATAAAGATAAATAAGCTCATTAGAAGGAAAATGCATGTAAGTATCAGAAGAGAAATCAATGAAAAAGGAAGAAATAAAGACAAAAACTAAATAGTGGCAGTTTAAAAAATAACCAGTAAAAATGAAATAAAGAAAATGAAGCCACTCTAGCCAATAAACAAGCTGGTGAAGAAAAACAAACCTCAGAGGACTGGTGTTGGCAGTAAGATATCCGCCATCACTAGAGTAGCTGTATGTTCAAAGGATAATAAAGGATGACCGGGAGCTCTGTGTATGGACATTATAAAATTCACCTGAAAGGGGAAAAAAAGAGTCTCTAAAATACACAAACTGTTAAAACTCTTTTAAACCTGAGCAATAGTCTAAATAAAGACAAATTAAGGAAACTGAGATTTAAAAACTTCACATAAAAAAAAAATTCTAGAACCAAATGTTTCACTGCCAAAATTCTGTATAAGAAATTTAAAAAGAGCCTCAAAATTAAAACACAAACACTGTAAGAAACCTGGTCCAGGAATGCACACTAACTTGCATGACGACACCACTGTCCTGATTTCAAGCTGACCAAAACATTACAAGAGAAGAAAATCACATGGTAACATCTGCTTTGCAAAATTCTAGGTAAATTTTTGGCAAACTCAATATAATGTTTTACATATGCAGTGTTATCAGCTTATACTAAACATATTCATTCCTGATAAAATTTCTCAGGAGACTAAAAATAGGAGAGAATTTCCTCAACCCAATGAAATAAATCTATAAAAAATTCAGTTAACCTTAGTTGAGCATAAATGTCAATAAACCCAATGCATTTTTTTTTCTTTTTTGAAGTCTAAGAAGGCAAAGGTAGCCAATCCTTTTATCCAACACTATACTGCAGATTCCAGTCACATAAGGAAAAAAAGCCCGCACTCATACATACTCATACTGATATTGAACAAGGCAATCCATGTAGAATATCAGTTTCCATGCAGAAAAATACAAACTATTGGGTCTAAGTGATCTTAAAAATATAAAATGAACCATTAATATATATGAGTTACTTTTCCATATATTTTCCATATCAAGTACTCAAAAATTGAAATTACAAAATACAAGGCATAATAGCATAAAATTATGTAATACCTATATTGAGATACACATTGAGAAATTATATTGTTAAGTACAATCAAGAAAATGTAAATAAATGAACAGATAGCACCTGACTTAGGAGACAAAATTCAGTATTATCAAAAGGTCACTTGTGCCCAATATGAGTTACAAAGTTAACACAAGGTCAGTGAAAATTCCAGCATAGTGGGTCTTTTTTTTTTTTTTTTTCTGGTACTAGGGGGATTGAACTCAGAACCCTATACTTGTCAGATGAGTCCTTATTCTACTGAGCTATCTCCTCAGTGTTTTGTTTTTTGAAAAACCCTGATAAATGAATTCTCAAATATATGACAATTTGCAAAATTTAGATTAGCCAAAAATAGAAGAACAAACATGTAAGACTAATGTGACTGATTTGACAAACTACTAAAGGAACAAAATCAATAAAGAATCAGAGACCACAGGTTAAAGAACATGAAAGAACCCAAAAGTCAACACACAAATTATATTTGATAAACATTAAGTGAATGATTCAAAACTTTTGGTAACTCTGCAATGTAAACACATTATCTGAAGGAATTTTTACATCTAATGCTAAATGGAAAATATGATAGAAATATTGAAACAACAGTAATAAGCTGAGGAAGTTGTACATGAAAACAAGATTCTAAAAAACCAATGACAGAATAACTTCATGGGACATTTGAGTGCTTGCAACTCTGCAATCACCACACCCAGGCAGCCCATGTTGTCTCCATTTGGGCAACCAGTGGCCACATCTCATGTCCCCAGCCCTGGCCAGATCATCCTGCTCCACAGTGGTCTCCACTGAAACTGGATATGACTTGTTGAGTAGAAACTGAGATCAGGCAAAAGGTGAAATGGAATCGGAGTACTGTATCACTCTCAAAAAGTAAAAATACTGTGATGTATCTGGCAGCAAAACAAAGAGACCAATTTGGTGAGTTTTTACATTACAAAGCAGTGAATATTAGACAATTAATTACACTAATTTAGGATAAACTGAGTCTACTACATGAGAAGGGAGGCTGTCATAGTGCTAAAGGTATATGTAACAGAATGAAAGATGAATCAATATGCCCATTTCCAATATTTAAAACCATTTTGACCTGCTCCGTTTCCGACCTGGGCCGGTTCACCCCTCCTTAGGCAACCTGGTGGTCCCCTGCTCCTGGGAGGTCACCATATTGATGCCAAACTTAGTGCGGACACCCGATCGGCATAGTGCACTGCAACCCAGAACTCCTGGACTCAAGCGATCCTCCCACCTCAGCCTCCCAAGTAGCTGGGACTACAGGCGTGCGCCACCACGCCCGGCTTAAAACCATTTTATATTTCACATTGCAATACAAACTGCACTAGGACAATCTTATACTTTACCTTACCTAGATTTGTCAAGAACAAATCAGCTAAATTGCCATTTAGAATTTTAGATCAACATTTATTTTCAGAGAAAGTTGTTAATGACATTTTAAGCAAGGGCAGTCTACAAAATAATCTTTATGTATTTAATTCTTGGAATGGATCATTATAGAAATATTATTTATGAATGTATGTTAACGTTGTGCTGGGATTATAGAAATTTTGATTAGTCTGATTAACTCCATAAGTAAAAAACGTGTATATTGAAACAGTGTGTATCTAAAACTCTTCATTCAAAAATGTTATTTCATTGGCAAAAGTAAGAACTTTTACCAATAGTTTCTGATTCTCAGAAAAACAACTAATGGGTGAATTTTCAGAAGAACTTCAAGCAAAATGTGGCGTAAAGGTCAAGCTGGAAGTAGCATCAAAAAATAAGGCAGGACTTCTCAAATTATAGCAAAGCTGTTCACAGCTAGGTGCTCTGCCAACCTGGGCAATGCAGTGAGACGCATGTTTAAAAAAGTGGTAAGTTTTAGTTCTGTAAAGGTTCCTACTGCAGATCCTTAATGCAAAATGATTTTCCTTTGAAAAACTTAACAAGCAAAAGCTTCTCTTCAAACAGGCCAAGGAGAAGCTAAAGGTCACCCTACCTTTCTGTCCCTCTCTTCTCTGCTTCTCTGCCGCTGACGTTCTAGCTTCTGTTCTCTTTTCACGTCTTCTGCGATCTTTGTCAGAAGAAACATCTCTTTTGTCTTCCATTCCTGCAGTGCACAGCATTGTTACACTAAGTGTGTGTTTCCCACTTAACGATACCGTTGAGTTTTATCCCAACAGGAAAATTAGGCAAGCCAGGGTCTTAACTAAAGCTGGTCAAGCATAATGAAGGAATGCATCTGTTTTAGAATGGGCTTCGCTCACTACGCTGCCCTTGGGAAGGAAGCATCATTATCTTTACTAAATTAAATTTTTATTTTTTTTGTGTTTTTTTTTTTTAATGTATTTGGTTCATGGTCTCACTATGCAGCTCAGACTTGTAATCCTCCTGCTTTCAGCCTCCCCAGAGCTGGGATTACAGGTGTGCACCTAGTCTATGTGGAAAGCTCAGCAGGCCCGGGTTGGGACCAGCACTGCACATGGTGCTAGGGTCAAACTCCACATAAATTTTAAAACATTTCCTCTGAGGGTTTGTATGGTACTTAAATGAAGTCTAGTAACTTTCTCACACTGCTTTTTTACAGTGGCCTTGATGCATGCCTATTCAAATATAATTTATTGCATTTGGTTCATTATGTTATGTAATAACTTATATTTTGTAAGCATGAAGAAAGTGTAATGGTGGTATGGTGTGTATCTGGATGTCCCCCAAAGCCTTCTACAGTCATTGGAGGCAGGCTTTTCAGAGGTGGCTGAATCTGGAGCTTGTGGTTAACTCATAGGATTAAGGGTGTGAATGCTACACCTGCCTTAGGGTAAATAGCTCGCATACAATGGAAGGGACAGCATGAGGCTTGTTCCTTGTGCTGCTTTTGCTGTCTTCCTCGGTGATGAACTGTTGCCCCTCTGCCATTTGTCAGCCCACTTTAGAGCTAGCCAAGTATGGATGAAAACCTCTGTAATCTATAAGCTAAGAAAACCTTTCCTCCTTTAGCTTTGGGTGCTGGGTAGTTTGTCTCAGCAATGACATGAAAGCAACTAAGTTAAATGCATCTAAATTATTTAGAATGAAATTACTTCAATCTGACAGTGAAATTACCTACTGATGGAAAAATTTATACACAAAAATGCTCCCCAAGTTTTAAACATGTTACTTCTCACCTCTTCAATTTTTCTCCGAAGAGTAAGCTTTCGGCGCAAGTGTTCCCGCTGTCTTCTCTCTTCTCGGTCCATCCGGAGGAGGCGCTGCTCTTCCGCTATGCGCTCAGACTGCTCTAATCCTTTACTTATCATATCCAAATATCTGAGTAAGAACAAAAACATCACTGAGGCTGAATCAGCTTCTTCCCTCGTGAGAACATACTTTCTCAGATTCTCTAATTATCTCAGTTCTTGATTTTCATTTTTTGAGCACAAGAATTTTTTTGTTATTCCTGCTAATGGGCCTTCAAGCCAATCTGACTCACGAACTGTTATGCAGTTTAAACTCTTCCTATTACATGCATATTAGTTACCAAGGCAATGATGCAGCATGGAACAAGGTATCAAAAGCACTTTGTTGAGTAAGTATTCATAACTCAGTAGATTTAGAAGCACTGAGTTGCAAAGAAAGCTAATATAATTGAAGCAATGACTTTCAATACAACAGAGTACAACAATCTCAATGTTTCTGAAAATAAGCTATATTCTAATTTCTTTAAAATTGACAAGGCTCTGTACAAATCTTTCATTGACTGTTGGAGGTCTCTGTCACATCAATACATCCTAAGGCACCTCCATGAAATGAACCAATAAAATGTAAGTCAGACAATGCATCACAATCTTCACTTTAGCTTCTTCAGGGAAGCACTTAATCCACCGAGCCATCTCCCCAGCCCCTTCTTTGTAGAATTTTGAGTCAGGTTTTCCCTTCAATTATTTATTCACAATACATCCTGTGTTCTCAAAAGGCTCAGTTCCTCTGGCAGAAACTTCCAGGTATAATCTTGGCTTGGTTATAAGTTTTCCAGTTCCTGTCCCTCTTGGTCTTCCTTGTTTCATGCCACACCTGCCTAGATCTTTCCAGTATGTCCCAGTTCATATGAGTCATTACATAGGTATGCAATGCACTGGCTCTGCTCTTACCTGTGCCTTATTAACCGCTCCTGGTCCTTAACCGACTGGGTGCCCTCACGCAGCAACCAGTGCTGGAACTGAGTGACATCAAAACATTCAGGTAATGTGTTGGTTTCTTCCAATGTGTGTAGTTGTTTGGCAAGCATTTTCTATTTATAAAAATATATGCAGTATAAATATTTAATATTTTCTGCACTTCCCAGGAATAAACCCACTAAACATTCTACATTTTAATAATCGTGCATTCTTTAACCACATTTAAATCTATCCTTTTGAGAAATGGACAGTTAAACCAAAATACAGATTTTTCTATATGAAAAAAATATATATGTATATATTTCTCCTCTAAAATAATACAAGAATCAAAATGTAAAGGAAAATGTCTAAGCAAAGAAAAAAGAGTGAAAGCCATATAATGAAAAATACAGTGAGGTTATTATTTTTATCCTAATGCATTAATTTTAGAATATAAGAATGTAAAGTCGTGTTTTCCTCATTTTGAACTCTGGTCCTGAGGCTGAGTTCACACTCACATACATGTCACGCTCCCATATTCCATACCCAACTCCAAATCAGAAATCAAAAGATCATAGTTGTCACTCAATTTGCACCCAAAAATGTAATTCATTTTTAAAGAGAATAGTTTCTATTAGATAAATACAAGTGTGTGTGTGTGTGTACAAGGATGGGGTATATACAACTAGAAATCACTTGTCAGACAGCACCAAAATTCATAGTTCCTTCTATTGCTTTAACTTCTTTGAGTTCCAGTTGTAGAATTTTGATGTCATAATAGACACATCTTATTGGTCACAGCTCAGGTAGAATTAATGCATTTGCCTGGCCAGTTAACTACTAACTTATCTCAGCTACTGATGGTGTAGTAACACACTTTTCCCTTTCTTGGCAAATATGTCCCTTTCTTGGCAAATATGTAACCTCCAATGTATTGCTTATTCTTGCCCTAAGTTTTCATTTAGAAAAACATTATTTACTCTGTCAGTAAAATCACAATATTATAAGATAATATTTTACAAATTATTCTTTCAAACTATTCTTCCAACTTAAGTAAACCAAAATGAAGTACTTAACTTACTTGTTCTCTTACATAGTTCCTTTCAAAGTCTAATTTTAAGTTGGTGAGATACTGCCTGTACTTATTCAGTTCCCTTAAGCTACACACAATCTGTAAGCAAAAATAAAAATATATAAATGTCATAACTATATAAATACTTAACAGTGACAGCAACAATTATCCAGAGGAAAAATTAGTTTGATGTATTATTGGTAATTTTGTTGTCAAGTAATGAATTGCTGATAAATTAATAAGTACTATCTCTTCATATCTGTTAATAAAAAATTTCTGCACAGAAATATAATTTTAATTATATCACCTATGGCTTAAAGAAGAATACTCCATTAGTTGCCATTATTATTAAATATTATTATAAAAATAAATATGGTTAAAGTAATAATGCTTATTGTAATTGTAAATGAGATGATGTTAACTCAAGCAAAAATTATTCCATCATGATTCTTACAAACTAAAGTTTTCTATATTCATATATTATGTCATACTTTTCATATATAATAATACAAATATTAATTATATATTAATCTATATCTATCTATCTATCGGTCTATCTATCTATCTATCTATCTATCTATCTATCTATCTATCTATCTATCTATATGACAATTGCTCAGTCCCTTTGGAGACAGAGAAAGAAAACTATAACTGACCAACTATTGTATCTGTACCTCATCAAATTATCAATCATTTCTTGATTTTATTAAGAAAAAAAGAAAGGAGCTGTTTCATTTAAAAACGCTTGTTGTCAGATTTCCTTTGACCAAAATACTGAGTCTTTCATGGAACTGAGTATGAATTATCCTCCCACAATCAAGGTGAAGGTGATTCTGGTCCTCCACTGAGCTATAGAAGCAGATGTATACCAAAGTGAGAAGGTTTTTATTAAAGAAAAGTCATCCTGAACCTACTTTATTATTGTTGGTGATATAGCCACCTTTCTTCAGTCTCCTCAGGACATCTTTGCGTCGATAATAGGCTTTTAAATGTGGATCATGCAGACTTTTATATTGGTTTTCCAGAAGTCGACAATAAGGGTCTGTCAGGTTAAAACCATAGGAAGGTCGAAAAAGCTGCAAACACAGATTGAGCAATGTTACCAATGCAAAAGTGAGGCCTTTTCATTTCTGCATAACCCATTGAAGAGGCCAGAAAATAACACATGCAGGCAGAATCTGAACTGGGAAAACCAACAGGAAAATTTACTTTGAGCATGGAACTGCCTTTCCCTTTTACTTCTGCTCAACTTTATGAATTATTCTAAACACTCAGCCTCACCTCACGTCAGCCTCTGGCCCAGATACTACAAAGACAATAGGAACAGAAAAGAAAGGGACTACAGATAAGTCATTCAAAGTGGAAACTAATGCTCGGACCCTGCCTTTTCTTTTTCCTTCCCCAAATCAAAGGACCACGTTTAGAAACTGAAGAATAGTGTTAATTATAATATTTCAATCATAGAAAACAAAATGAATGTGGAAATCATTGTAATGAAATTAAACCAGCTGAAAAAAACAATATGAGTAAACCTTAAATGTTAAATATTTTAATGGCCATTGTATCTTGAGGTGTTTAAGGAAAGAAAGGTAGTGACTTCTGATTGCTAAAGTCACAAAACATTCAAGGTTTATTCTACAATTTGTCTCATCTAAAAACCTATTTTAAAGTACACTTATAAGAAGCTAGGTTTCTTCATATGTGTAAAGTTAAATAAAACCTTACAAAATTTTATGAAAGGAGCAAAAGACAATCAGTTGTCAAGTTTTTTTTTTTTCTTTCACTTTAGAGGAAAAGTTTGATTTATTTAATCTGTTTTAAGAAGTAAAAGATTCCCAAAGGGAATTTTGGGGATGAATGGCTAGTTAATTTTTCAGAAGTAAAATGACAAATAGGCTAGGGAGATAGCTCAGTAGAATAAGCACTTGCCTGGCAAGTGCAAGTTCCTGAGTTCAATCCCTGGTAGTGAAAAAAAAAGATTTCATTTGAAGGAGAAAGTGGAAAATGGAAGTAAATTTCCAACTTTAATATATATATATATATATATATATATATATATATATATATATATATATATATATATATATATATTTGTGTGTGTATGTGTGTGTGTGAAGGGTCTCATCACACAGAGTGGACACCTAGTGATCCTCCTGTTTTCTGCCTTTGTAGTGATGGGATTACAGGAGTGTACCACTATGCTCAGACTCTAGCGCTTGCTCAGCATGCCCTGTGCTGGAGCTGACATGGCATGCGGTGCCAGGGATTGAACCCTGGCCCTTGTGCTTACCTGAGCAAGCACTTAGTCCACTGAGCTATCTCGGTGGCCCTTCCAAATTTTAATATCATGTTTCAATCCCGGTAATTTAAAAAACATGCCAAAGTTGTCTTTGTATTCTTTATGTTTTAAGTTTTGGCCACATAAACACAAGCTTTGGTCCAAAGCAATGCCAAGAACTAGGTAAACAGTGATTTGAATACGTGGAGGTTTTGGAAAACCAGAGTAAAGTTCCCAGTTTGCAAGCGTCCAACACAACTCGTGCTAACACTCAACCTTGCATGCCAATCCACCTACAACTGCACGAGCATTTGTGACTCCTGCGTGCAGTCTGACTACAGCTGCAACTACATCCCAATTCTGGAAATTTGGGACACTGATTGGACGGAAGCTTGCAAATAACTCCCAGAAAGCAGGGAGCATGGCTGTGTTGGATAGCAAAGGGGAGTTCTGCCTTGACATTCCAATGCTTCTTGGTTAAAACTCTGATCTCCCACTTAATGGCAACCTTTAGTCCTTTTCAAATGGCCTAATCAGAAACCTAGATCCCCTAATCACTAAATTGATCCCCTGGAAGGCAAAGAAAGAAATTCTACAGCATAAATACCTGAACTCAGTGAAGCTAAGTATGAAGCCCACATTTCTCTGGGGAAAATTTATAAGTCAGGGAGGGAAATAATTATCTCTTTTAGAGAGTGATATTTATCTATCAAAATGGTTTAGATGTTGAATTTTAGCTGTAACAAGCACACAGTTCTCAAGATGAAACTAGATTACTTGCCTTGTGAGCAGAATACTCTTTAACACATCTACTTATTAGTACAATTAGGGTAACCCTTTGATTGTTAAGGTAAATAATTGGATATGATTAAGACATAAAAACAATAATAAAATATTACTTCATTGAATAGATCATGTTAGGAAAAAGAATAATCTCACAAAGTTGGTGTTTGGTCTCTAGGGCACTGGCTATGTACCTATTTATAACAAAAGATATTTTTTGGGAGAATTAATGTAATGAGGGATACAGAAAAGATAACGTTAAAAAACTTAATTTTTTTCTTTATTCATTTTAATGAGGAAAAGGTAAAATAGCAATGAGACAGTTTCAAAACGGATTAGTAGTACAGTTACAATAATTAATACATTGCATATTGTCTTTGTAGTAGTTATTCAGAGGACAAGGTGTAGACATGCTATCTTCTCTAAACAATATTAGTACAAATCTTTCTTCTCAGTGAACTAAGAGAAAGTACATGGTTCCAGGGTAAATCCTGAGATGTGACTGACCTATCAGACAACAAAGGTTATATTCCCTGTTATACAGGTCTTGCTTTAAGTTGGTCTTAACCATCCAGCAGAAAAGTGTAACCGCAAGGATTAAAAAATAATGCTGTTTTAATATGCTGAGCTGTAAAAGGCTCAAGTCAACAACTTCTGACAGTGGTCAGCTGTGCTGATAACTCACTACTACTATAGAGTATTGGTCTATATTAGCTTATTTTGCTGAACACAAGTATCTACAATCTTTCAACTGAAAGACTTCCCCGAATACAACTTCTCTAACTGTAATGGAACACCCATCTCTGACAAAACAAAGCAAAGAAGGTGAATGTGTTGGAAGCCATGGAGATCAGGAAATCAATCAAATGTGGTAGGTAGGATTAGACCTCAGTGCCTAAAACAAATAAGCTACCTCAGTCCTCAGATAAACATCCTGTCTGGCTTTAAAGACTTTTTAAAAAAGTATTAACATACTTCATATATGTGAATTAGCATAATATATGCAGACAAAAGACAAAACTAAGTTTCTACATGAATATGTATAGAATAAATTTCAAGCACATTTTAGGAAAACTGATTTATGTACTTATGGATCAAACTCTTTTACATTGCCTTCCTTATTTTTAACTGATACATCATATTCATATGTAATCACATGTATAGATTGTATAGTGTTCAAGTCAGGGTTAATATATCAATCTTCTCAGTATGTACTATCGCTTTATGTTGCAAGCATTCAAAATGTTTTTTTCTAAATCTTTTAAACAAAAGAAAAAAACTACATTGTTGTTAGCTAGTCATTCTACTGCACAACAGAGCATCAGAATATCTACAACTTAGCTCGCTCTACTTTTCAACAGATTAACTTTAAAAAAAGTTAAATTCGAGTATTTTCCAGAAATGATACATATTTTAAGAAATCATGTTCAATACATATTATAGATTGAATACATTCCCCCAAAATTCACTTTAGGCGGTCTCAAGTTCCAAGGTATGACTTTAAGAGGTGGAGCGCAGGGAAGGCATTAAGCCATGAGGGGTGAGCCGTCCAGAGTGAGATCTGGGTCCTTACAACAGCCCTGAGGGAGCAGAATAGCTGTCCTTCTGCTATGTAGGGATTAGAGAGGCCCTAGCCAGAACTCAACCATGGTGCCGCCCACACACCAGCCTTCCAGCATCCAGAAGAATAATAAATTCTTGTTGTTTTTAAGGTACTTACTGTGATTTGTCAGCCCAAACCGAAGAAGAATTTAAGTAAATATAAGTACATTCTTGTAGAACATTTTAATGATACTAAACCAAAGAACCACTCAACATGAACAAAAACTCCAGAATATGCTACCTACTCAAGTTGTGGGGATGGAATAGAGTTGATGATTAAGACATGAGAGGGTTTAAGGGAAGTAATCATAATCCTACACTGCAATTAAATGTTGAGTTAGAACATTCAAACCCAAGACTTGATTCTAAGCAGAGATAAGGTCACCGTAGGCTGTGAGAGTTCACAAAGAATCATGAAGAATAACTCTAAGTCATCTGTTGGAGTGAAGACTGCAGGTTTGGGCACAAGGTTGGCCAAAGAACAAAAGCATTGGCATATAATGGATGTGTGAGTGTTAAGATACATCATCCTGAAGAAATTAAGGCTATTTTGGACAAAGACTGGAAAGAGTTTGGGGAAAATCATGGGGCTGTCCACCCACTCGTATACGAGCTAAGTTACTGTAGCTTTAGGAAATCATTACAACCCTACACTTTTTTAAAACCTCATGTATGAAATAATATTTAGCTCAAAACATAATAAAATGTTTTATCGAGTTCTGTTCACCTTACTATTGTTAAAATCTTAACACTCATATAAAGGCCGCTTGAATAGCCTTTTACTTTTCAGTCAAACATATTTCTGAGCAAACCAAAACTCATTACATAGGTGTATATGAGATTTTATTACTTGAAAAGTTAATGTGCTTCCATAATTATAAATTAGGACAAGACTAAGGGATTCAAAGTTGATAAAATAACTTCTTACACCTTCTCAACAAAAGCCTGGGTTCGAGGAGGCTTTCATCACAGAGACCCCAGGACTTTGGGAAACTCCATCCATAGCATTTGGATCCAAACTAATGTGGGAACCTTGGCGACCAGGTTACCTTTTCACTTAGATTAGTGGTGAAGAAGAGAGGGTCGGTTCCAGGGATCACAGGCAGCTTCACCCCCAGAGGCAGGTCCAGGAGATGAGCTGCTCCCACTTCAGTAAATTGGGTTTTGTGTGCTCCCTGTAGGACAGAATCAAAGGGTGAGTATCTCAGGGATTTTCACTGGAGGCAAGGTGTCCTCACTCACCCCAGCCACCCAGAGGGAGCCCGCTTAACCAGGAGCTGCCCATACCTGTGAACCCCAAGCCCTGGTGACTCCAATGCTAGGGTCCCCTAAAACCGGTGACCAAGCCCCAGGGCACCCCAAAACCTGGTGACCCCAGCCTCGGCACCCTAAAACCTGTGGCCCCAAGCTCCAAGGTCCACCAACCTTGTGACCCCTAACCCCTTCACCTCAAGCCTCATTGTCTCCCAAAACCCCTGACTCCAAGCCCCATAACCCCAACCCCCAGAGTCCCGGAGACCATGACCCCAAACCCACTCACATCCCCGCACTGCCTGCTGTCCGAGGTCAGCACGCCAGCTGCCGTC
This sequence comes from Ctenomys sociabilis, assembly GCA_004027165.1. NCBI lineage: Eukaryota > Metazoa > Chordata > Mammalia > Rodentia > Ctenomyidae > Ctenomys > Ctenomys sociabilis. The sequence continues at coordinate 13,179 of PVKA01015934.1, forward strand.
TTGGGGACGGCGCCTCGGGCAACCTTGGCGCAGGCGCCCAGGTACAGCTCCATGGGGCCGGCGTCGCCCTCGTCCCCACCGCGCCCCGCGTCTCGTCGCCTGCCAGAACCCCACTGGCCGCCGCCCTCGCGGACGCTCCGCGTTCCGGGCAGAACGCGGACGGCCCCACCCCAACCCCTTGGGCACCGCCTGCGCTCACGTCGGGTCCCCGCGGCGAGCACGAGCAGCCCCTGTCCCCTCCGCCAGCCTCCTCCAGCCCTCTCCACCTCGAGGCCTGCTACCTTTCCTCCGCCCTTTATCAGCTTCTTCCTCCCTCCCCCTCTTTTTAGTTCTTTCTGGCCTCACACTCCTTCACAAGAGTACAACAGAATTCATTTTCCTTCAATATACTACCTCAGTGGCAGCGCCAACGTTTTCCCAGGACAGAAACTGAGGGATGGTTCTGAATACTTCCCATTTTTCTTGTGGCCCATGTTCAGTTGAACCCTGAGAGTCCTGATAATTTATTTTACCACTGAAATTACACGGCCATCAGCACACTACTCCTTCAGATAAGGGGCTTATTATTTGTTTGCTTGTGCCTTTGCCAGACCCTGGTAATGTCTCCCTGTTAGCTTTACCCTGAAGGTCTATCTTTCATCAGACCGATCATTTCCCTGGCTTTAAAACTGTAATTGCCCCTGGGAAGACTCAGAGCATGTAAAAGACTTAGTACTTAATCTCTCCTTTGGTTTCTTATTACTGGTCTAACAAATTAGCCCAACCTTAACGGCTTAAAATACCACTAGTTTACTATATTACCTAATGGAGGTCAGCACTGTAAAATGAATCTTAACTGGGCTGAGCGCAAGGAGTCAGATGGGCCCTGTGGTCTGGGCACTACTTCATACTCTTTATCTTCAAGAGGTTGCCCCTTCTTTATGCTTCAACTCCAACAGAACAGCATCTTTGCCTCCCTCAGTCTCAGATATTTCCTCCCTTTGCCACAATGAACAAATCTTTCTGAGCCCATTTAGATGATCAAGGATAATTTACTTATTTTAAAGTTAGCTGGTTGGTAATCTTAACCTCATTAGTGATCTGGCTCCTCTGGGCAGGAACTAATTTATTGATCAGGCTTGGAAATGAGGATGTAGACACCTTTGAGGTCATGTTCTGCTGTCTTTCCTCCCGTGCTAGCCACAGTTTTGCCCACACCACCTCTATTTATTATCTTTGCTTCGAAAGAAACCCTTGACAAATTTTAGTGATTTTTTAAACAGTTGTTATTTCTCACATTCCCCGAGTTTGGTGGCAATTGTTTTGGTTGGGGTCCCTTTGGTTTGCGCTGTTGTTGAGGTTTGTGTCACTCACATGACCAAGCTTCCAGAAGGAAAGGCTGGATCTGCTGTTGGATCCTTCTGTCTGTGTTCTTTTGATCCTGGGAGTCTGAATTCAGTATCAAGAGGGAGGAAGCTTTTGTGGTTCTTACTTATTTGATGGCATCATATGGGCTATTGTCACACTGGCTAAAGCAAGTTATGTAGCCAAGCTGAGAGGCTACATTACACACAGCCAATCAGAGGTCCCAATACAGCAAAGTTTGTGATGTTGGGTGTCATTGCTGGACTCAGATTATACTTTGAGCTCTATAATTCTTGTTTCTTTCATATTTAAAATACATTCAGCTCACCTAAGACAACCTCAAAACTTTCATTCAGTAATGTTATCCAGTCTCCAATTTAATATCTTGTAATACAGATTACACCTAGGAATGAGCACCTTGAATATTACCTTTGCTAGGTCTTGCTGAAGACCTATGAGCTAAAAACTAAGTTGAAATAACAGTCAATAGATGAGTAACACATTCCCCCAAATCTTAAGGGTCAAAATCATATGACAGCTCATCACTGTCTCCTTTGGCATCATTCTTTCCAGGATGTCTATAGTTTCCTCCTACACTTTGCTTATAAATTGAGAGCTAGTGCTCTCATTCAGATAACCCTCTACCCTACTCTGGAGTTCTTGTTCCACGCAGCTTCTACGTATGCACCATTTCTTTCCTCATACTCTATACCCATTGGTCTTCCTGGTTCCTGCACTTTACCTTGTGAACTCAGGGAATCTCATGGTCTCCTTCCTGTCTGATGTGTAGTCTAGAAACTTCTTCAAGTTGGTAAACTAAGCAACACTTTTTTTTTTTTTTTTTTTTTGGTGTCTTTCAGAAATCATTTTCTTTCATTGCTTGATATGGTGGACTGACAAGCAGTGGATGGCTTGTTACACACAACTGAACTGTGGTGCTGGGTGTGGGAGGCCCATTACATTGTTGCCAGCAGCAGAAGAGGCAGAACTGGAGAAGATGATGAGAAGCTGCTGGGAGCTATAGGAAGCTGCTGGGAGCAGTTAGTTCTGAAGGAGCTTTTTTTTCTGGCTCTCTGATGAACTTGGCTTTTGTCATCCTTGGAGAACATCACTGTTGCTGAGTATGGCTTTGGTACTTTTCGGGGGAACGCTGGTTCTTACTTTGGGCATTGCTTCCTGGCTCCAAGACTAACCCCTCAGCCTCCTAGCACAGATCTTTCACCTCACTGGCACAGACCTTGTAGCTCCCACCGCTGACCTTTGGGCCTTCCCATTGTAGATCTGTGAGTCAGGCCTGCATGAGACGCTGTCATACGTTCTTGCCCTCCACCTCCTTGGACTTGTTGGGGGAGCATGTTTAAGGTCTGTGGGTCTTCAGATACAGTGTCCCCCTTATCGTGGGATCAAGGCCCTCAGCTGGATTCTTTGGTCTTTAGTATGTGGACAGGTTTCCTGTACTCTTTTTGTATATGACTCTTGGGGTGACTGTTATAAAATAATTCTATAAATTATGCATTGTGTATTGTTCTCCTTACAAGCCCCCAAATCTTTGATATCTACTTGTTTTGGAAACCTTTCTTTATATATTCTGCTTTTTGATGTTTCAGATGAGTTTCAGAGAAGCGTACTGCCTTCGCCAACTTTTGTTGTAATGAGCAGAGTAAAATTATGAATTCTTTGGGAAATAATCACTCTTATTTTGGGGAAATTTGTGTAAATGAATCTTGACAGGTACTCTGTGTCCACTTTAAATAAAGCCCCAGATAGGGCTCATTCATTCTGCATGCCTTGGCAGCTGGGTCATGCATGTGACTTTGTATTCTGAAAAGAAATTGATTCAAAGATTCCTGTACAGTAAAAGATCATAAAGTCAGCACTGGCTGAATTCTAGTCATAGTGCAAGCAACAATATTTTAATGGAGCTGCATATGTGGCTTGATATTGCATTTTCTCTCTGTCTCATTCCCATACATTTTCTTCACCTTGGATACAGAGCATTTTTATGTATTCTCTGAGCCTCCTCAAATCTTTCCTGTAAGATTTTTTCCTACCTTAGAGAGCCAGACTTATTTTCTGCTCTTTGCGGCCCCAAACTGTAGTCCAGACAATAGTCACTGTGCTCCTGAATTGATTTCACTTTTATTTACCATTTCTTAGTGTGACCATATGCGGGAGGTGCAAGTGATTTGAGTTTCAGCACTCCTTTAGGCCTAGTTAAGAAATAAGATCTTCAGGATACTTTAGAAAATTCTCTAGCTAAACATAACCAACAGTGTATGTGTGTGCCTCTCTCAGCTCCTGAAATAATTTTCCTTCCAACACACTAATTATAAGTGCACAGGGAAAACAATAAAAACAATGGAGGTTTTTGCTAGCAAGGATGATTTTTTTCCTACAGAATACCATTAGCAGAATATGCCCTGCTGTTTAGAATTACTAATAGTAAAGACTGGGAAATTTAGATTTGTGAATGATGGATTCTAGGAGAATGCTATACCCTGTAATCTATATAAACCTGTCAATATCATATAATGTTTTATAATCTAGTCAGCTCCTCTTATGAAAATGACCACCTATACACAGCCTTTCAATTCATTCTTGAGATCCAGAGTTATATTGCAGGATTGGACTTGGGGAACTGGATCAGCAGTCCCGGGCTTTTCCTTGTGTTTCCCGTGTCATATGTATGATGCCTTTGAAAGTACTGATCAGTATTGCTCATAGGTAAAACAACTGGGTCTTCTGAATATAAATTATCAATCAAAGTATGATAGTCCTTAAACTTCACTCTTCAGTTAATTGATTCAATCATTTTGATATTGACATGGGAAAAAAACTTTTATATTGCTCAGCTAATAAACATGTGTGGGCAAAAGATCAGTAAGAAGAAATGTGTTTCATCTTAGCAGATCCTCAGATGTTAACCTTACATACATAAAATGTTCTATAAAATGTTCAGTGTTGAGAACCCACATGTTCCACTTTTCACTGGGCAATGCAGCTTGATGATTATGCCATACAAATGCACTGGGATTTAACTATCTTCTCACAAGCATGTAAGGTGTTTAGTGCTGTAATTAACATCATTTTGCACTAGTTTTCCACTACAGTTTTGACATGTTTTGTGTTATAGAAATTCTATAATGAGAGTTCTTTTATGCAGATTGTAAGATTAAAGTGTACATCTATTTCTATTTTTTTTTTCCGTCTTTGAGGTGTGTTCATCTTCCCTCAAAGCAGCCCCACCATTTGATACTCACACAAATGATATGTGTGTACCAGTAGTTGTCTCTCTACTAAATAGACTTCTCTCATAAGTTGTGGTTTCAAGTATGGCTAAAAGCCCTCTCTATCTTTATCCCTGTCTATAATCTTATTCATCTCTGTCTCTGCATCTAGTATTTCTATCTTTATTCTCTCTATCTCTGTAAATATAGAGAGAATAAAGATAGAGATATACTTTTAGGGAGAATTGTTTACTTACCTTTTTGCCCAATTTCCACTTCTTTTATGCTTTATGAAATTTGTACTCTTGCCAACTTTATGCAAAATATGCAGGAATTATAGTTATATTTTAGATTGTACTTTTAGATGACACATAAATGGGGCCAAGATGATTATGAAAAAGTTATCAGATTACATATTATAGACTAAACTGAAAAATTTATAACTTTTTTTTTGTCTTTTTGAGACAGAATCTCACTATGCAGTTCAGGCTGGTGTTAAGCTCACTTTGTAGCTCAGGCTGGTCTCGAACTCACAACAATCCTCCTGCCTCAGCCTCCCGAGTGCTGGGATTACAGGCCTGCGCCACCACGCCCGGCTCTGTAACTTCTTATTTTTGAAGAATTAAAGCAAATCTGAATAGTCACTGCAAACCTGTAGTATGTAGTTAGCATAAAAGCATAATAAATTGAAAATATTCTCGTTCCTGTGAGGCTTATTATGCATACATGATTGAAGACAGTAGCCTGAAACCCTATCTTTAGGTATGGCTAGTTGCAAAAATCCTTCTCGGCTAGCATTGTGGAAATCCAAAGCTGAACCATTCATAAGCTGATGTATGCCTTGTGCCTATACCACTGTGAAAACAGTGTAGTTTATGCTGCTCATCTGTCTGCTTTCCAGGAGTTTGGAATTCAGCCACAGCCTTTATGCTCAGCACAGACACATAGATCACCAACCTCTTAAAAACTCTAGATCCCATTAGAGTGTGAACTGTGCTGTCCAAGCTCCCCGTGGAAATCTGAATCCCTCACTCATCCTATATTTTTGCATGTGACTATTTTGAGATGGAGAATTTAAATAAACAGTTAAATGGAAATGAGGTCATTAGGGTAGGCCAATATGCTGATGTGTTTATGAGACAGGGTTAGGACAACTATGCACAGAGGAAAGACCTGTGAATGCATCTTCTTCCTGGCAACTTTGTCAGATTTCTCATCTCCATAATCGTATGAAAATAAATTTGTATTTTGATACACCCAGGCTTTGATATTTTGTTGTGGGAATACTAAAAGACTAATCAACCTAGAGGTCTGGAGTGTCAGAAGGAATTCTGGAAACACCAACCCAACTATTATGGTGACTGACTCCATAAATATTGCTAAAGTGAATCCCGGTACCTCCTGTTTATTTTTCTATTTTTTTGGCATCCTGTTCTGAGCATTAGTCTTTCTATTTGGCCCTGCCCTCTTCTAGCTCTGACTGTGGTTTAGCTTTAAATTAGCATTTCCCTACACAATATGAGGTATGGAACGATGAAAACGTGCTATGAATTCTTCTGCCTTTTCCTCACTTATTATATCAATTTTATCAATACTTTCATCATACATTTGTGGTTAAAGTGCTGTTACATATTATGTCAGTAACATAAGATTTTAATTGTGGTTATTCAACCTTATGCACCAAAGCCAATTAAACATTAATTCCATAAATCAATCAAAGGATGAAGATTAGTGATCTAAATAGAGATATAATTAGTTTGTTAAACAGAGTATGACAAACTGTTAGTAACTTCTGGTATTAACTCACTGGGTAAGAGTGGTATTTTTTTAAAGTAAAAAGAGTAAAGCACAGTAAGTAGATTTTAAAATTAGCGAGAGTAGGGCTGGAGAGAGCACAGCTCACTTAGCACCTGCTTAGGAAGTGCAGGGGCTGGGGTTCGATCCAAGGCACCACCAGCTACTCCAGCCCTATCCCCAGGTGCACTAAGCTGGCCACCCATACTGGGTATTGGAGTGCATGCCTGTAAGGCCAGCTCTGGGGAGGCTGAAAACAGGAGGGTCACCACAAGTTGGAGCTGCATCGTGAGACTTGTACTACATACATGAAAGAAAAAAATAATTAGCAAGGGTATCACTTTATGCAAACTTACTTACTGATACATATATCTCACATATTTGTTTATATGCACAGATGTGATATGTAATGTATGTAGCACAAGTTTGAAGAAGGAAATTTTAAAGTGGAATGATGATAGATTTTGAGTATATTTTAACAAAAGATTCTATAAAGTGAAAAATTCTTCAAAATGTTAGTCTAGATATTATTGAATATCAATCAAATTCTTCCATTCTATAAACAAGGAAGTAGTGACTCAGTGAAATGAAAGTAACTTTCAAAATTAAAAATTACATTAGGGGACAATTTACAGTTTTAAACCAAGTATGTTAATTTTCCATTAAATGACAGAATTTAAGATAAATGATCTTAAACTGTCAAAGCACCTACCTTGGTATTTTTTAAATTACTAGACTGAAACTAGCATAGAACTGAGATTTTTTAATCAGCACTACACTCAATCATCACAGAAATATAGTTACTCTTTTCAAATGTCTAAAATAATAAGTTCATTTAAAAACAAAATATGGTGCATATAATAATCTTTTTATTTTTTAATCTTTACAAAATTGATTAAAGGAATTTTGTTAATAAGAAATAATTATCACCTGTTTTTGCATTTTGTATTATAACTATCCTGATAGAACTCTTCAGAACAAGTTCTATCAGGATTAAAAATATTACAGCACCCTTATCATCTTCTGCCAGCCGGTAATTTCTATTGACATTGCAAAGGATCACAGTTTTATTTTAGGAAACTGCTTACCGGTACTGTTTTTTTTTTTTTTTCTTTTTCTTTTTAGGGTGATCAAAGTTTCAATTAATTAGAGAAGTCTGTGAAAAGTTTTATCTACAGTATGAATTCAAAAGTAAAAAAAAGAACACAAAATAATTTTGGAGACATTTTGTAGATCAAAGAAAAAAAGGAAAGGGGTGAGGATGAACAAATACAAATTTCTCCATGCTATGTGACATTTTCTGAGTTTTACCTTGTTGGTATCATTTTGGGTGCATTAACACTAGCATATATTTGGCATACTATTTTGTATCTCTGCATTTAAAATCTTTCAGGATCATTTTATTTTTTATATGTTTCCTACATAGAGAAAATATTGGATTTTGATTTTTTAGTAATTTCTTTTGTCTTTGTTTTAAAATGTAGTAGTAAACTCATGTTCACTTATCAACTTCAATATGATACACATTCTCAAATTATTTTTGCCATGTTAACTGTTTCTTTTGCCCCCCCGACTTCATTTATTTTATAGGGAAAATAAAACAAAATTTCTAACAAAATATTAGAAAATAACAGTAGTTAGTACATTATGTGTTGTTGTCTTCAACTCAAAGTACAAGATACTGGCATAAGATATTTTCCAAACAATATTAACATGAATCCTTCTTTTCAATGAAGTAAGAGAAAGTAGCAATATAATTTCCTTGTATTCCCCCACTTCCTATTTTCTTTTGAATAATTTCTTCCCATTTCACAGTATTTATTAGACATTTTAGTCCTTATTTACTCTTTGAGCTTCTAACACCAATAATATAATATGATATTATATATTTATATTTATATTTGTATTTATATTTATGATTCATTTTTGAGAATGCTCTCAAATTCCATTAACTTACCTATAAATATCTAAAGTTAGGGACTGGAGAGATGACTCAGTAGAATAAGTGCTTCCCAATAAGTTTGGTGGTCTGAGTTTTTAAATTCTTTATATTTTCTACATAGGAGTCATTTGCCTGAGGGCCAGCTCGCTACTTTTTTTTCCATTCTGTGGGTTACCTTTCACTCTGTTGGTGATTTATTTTGTTCTTCAAAAATGTTTTAATGAGATCTCACTTGCAGCTTCTTTGTGGTATATTTCATGTGGCCTGGGTTTTTGTTTATGGATTCTCTGTCTACATATTTGTCTGCAAGATTTATACCTATTTTCTCTTGTGACAGATTCACTGTTTCTGTTTTCATATTTAGATATTTGATCCATTTTGATTTCAGTTTAGTGCATAGTGATAGACAGGAGTCTAATTTAAGTCTTGGAAAGCCAGATTTTCCAGCCATTTACTAAACAGAGTACCTTTCTTGCAGTGAATATTTTTGGCTGCTTTGTCAAAAATGAGTGTATTTGGAGTAGTGTTTACATCTTTTTTTTTTTTTTAGTGAAGAAATTTTTTTTTACTAATTTTATTGAGAATTGGATAGCAATGAGCCAGTTTCAAAGCAAATTAATAACAGTTTCAATAATTAAAGCATCGCATATTGTTATCTTCCTAGTGGTTATTCATAGTACGAGATGCAGACATGATATCCTATCCTACTACTATTACTACAAATCTTCCTTCTCATTGAATTAAGATAAAGTAGCTGTATATCCATCCTAGCTATTTTTTTTATTATCTTCTTAGTGATCATTTTTATTTTATTTTACTTTTTGCAATGTATCAATTATTTTTTATTTATTTATTTTAATTTTTTTATTTTTGTTTTATTGAAGTACAAATATCAATGAGCTAGTTTTAAGATACCTTGATAAGATGGATTTGATAAATTAATACATTGCAAACTGTTTTCATAATTTTTGGCATCGTAGAAGGTGCATACATGATATTTTATACTTACAGACATTATTACACCATATGTCTCTTATCAGTAAATAAAGAGAGTGTAGCTCATTGTATATCTTATTTTTTATACCTGAATTACATCAAAGATTCAATAATTAATACTTTCTACTTTGATATTTTCCTAGTGGTTGTCCATAGTACTAGAAGCTGACATAATATCCTGTCCAACCACCATTAGTGCAAATCTTACCTCTCATAGGATTATGTAGAAGCACAGCATTATCTATTCCAACTGTACTGTCCATACACACACATCATGATTCTTCCTTTCTATACCCCTTCCTTTGTCTATACCTGTCAAAGATGGACACTCCATTGTCATTCAACTGACTTAGGTGCTTGAACTCGACAACACAATCCAACACAGTCCAGTATTCGACAACAATGGTGAGTTATCCGAAGAAGTTGTCGACCTTAGCCATTTACAGCTGAACTTAATATTATGGGCCAGCAATGTATACTTCATTTTCATACTTTTCTGCTGGATGGTTAAAACCTAGATAGAGCAAGACTTATATACCAACACATGTACTTTATATTTCTTAGGAGGTCAGTGAAGTCCCCTCAGGGTTTATCTTGTAATCCTGTACCTTATTCTGTAGATCCTTTGTCTGTGTCATCCATGTGGATGACCATGGCCATTTACAGCTCAGCTTAATATTATGGCCCCATGATGTGTACTTCATTTTTATACTTTTCTGCTGGATGGTTAAGACCTAGATAGATCAAGACTTAAATACTAACACATATACTTTTTGTTTCTTATGAGGTCAGTGAAGTCCCCTCAGGGTTTATCTTGTAGTCCCATACCTTATTCTGTAGATCCTTTGTCTGTGTCATCCATGTGGATGAGTTATGGCCAATGCTTGACCAGTTTGCTCTCTGTGAGAGCCTGAGAGAAAGTTTTCTCTCCATGTGACTCTCCCCAGGCACACTATAGAACTTTGATCACTTTCCTCTGTGGCTCCACAATCTCCTTGTTCAGAAAATTTGGAGCTCACCTGAGTTTCATGATGGTGCATTATAGGTTCTCCTATGTCTTGAGTCTTGCTGACCTTGAAAGGCTAGGGCCAAAATGTTGGTTGGCCTTCTGGCTCTTCTATTTCTCCAACTTTGATCTGTGAACTTAGGTTGTTAACCACCCAGAAGAAAAGCTGATTAATATCCTGCAGCATATGCCATTCACTGTGTCTTATCGGACTCAATTGATTTTAGCTATTGTTGTACTTTTCCTTTTGTATTTTTGCTTTTCGCTTCTTGTACTAGGGAGACTATACGATATTTACACATGTGTCTGGTTTATTTCACTTATATGTTCAAGTGTCATCCACTTCAGTATAAATGCTTCAAACTTATCATTCATCATAGCTGAGTAATACTCCATTATATAGAAATACATCTTTTTCAATCATTCCTCATGTAATGGATATCTTGGTTGTTTCCAAGATTTTGCTATCACACATTGCGCTGCTATAAACATAGGTACACATATATCACTATGATACAATGCTTTCAGATCCTTTGGGAAAATTCCCAGTAGGGGATAGTCAGCTTAAATGGGATTTCTAGTCCTACTCTTTTGAGGAGTCTCCACACTGACCTACACAATGGTTGCACCAGTCTACATTCCTACCAGCAGTGGAGAAGTGTTCCCTTTTACCCACAACCTCTCCAACATTTGTTGTTGGTTGATTTTCTTATGATAGCCATTCTTTCTGGAGTGAGATGTTATCTCAGTGTTGTGTTTATTTGCATTTCATGGATGACTAGCGATGTGGAGCATTTTTTCATATATTTATTTGCTTATTTAATTTCGTCCTCTGAGAACTGTGTTTTCATCTCAGATGCCCATTTCTGAATTGGGTCTTTAAATTTGAGGGCCCTGTTATATCTTAGTTCTTTGTATATTCTAGACAGCAGACCTCTGTCTGACTGCTTATTAGTTAGGATTTTTTCAAAATTTGTTGGTTGTCTTTTCACTCTCTTCATGATTTCTTTTGACACGCAGAAGCTTCTTAACAATAGTTGATCCCAGTTGTTGATTCTTTCAAGTGCTTCCCGTGCTAATATATGTTTGTTCATGAACTCTTTACCTACCCATATGTCTTTAAGAGTTCCTCCTACTTTCTCTTCCAGGAGATTGAGTGTTTCTGTTTTGTTTAGATCTTTAATCCATTTTGACTTTAACTTAGTGCATGGTGAAATACGATTACTACAAATCTTCCTTCTCATTGAATTAAGATAAAGTAGCTATATAGCCATCCTAGATATTTTTTATTGTTATCTTCTTAGTGATCATTTTTATTTTATTTTATTTTATTGAGACAAATATCAATGATACAGTTTCAAAGCTGATTAATGGGACACTTTCAACAATTAATGCTTTTTACATTGATATCTTCCCAGTGGTCATCCATAGTACAAGAAGCATATAGGAGAGAGTGTTAAGAATGATGGGATAAATGTTTTGGAAGCAGGAAGGGGAATATTTTGTGAACAGTTAATGGTGAATGTCATTCACTGCAATCAATGTTTAAAATTTCAATATTCTCCATGCATCTTGTTCACCCCTTGTATATTGTGATCTAACTTGGATATCCTTAATAATCCCTGAAATAATTATTTTGTAGGTAATTAAATTTATAACAGTTATGTGTTATGAAGCAATCAGTATAATGGAAGACTTTAGACTGCTGAATAATAGTTATTAAATGTATCCTATCCAGTTTTGTTCTTGTCTTGAACAGTAATAAGACAAACAAAGCAAGATTTATTTAAAGTTTAATGCTCAGATGCTTAAGCTATGGTTTTATCAGGCAATAGTTTAATATTTAACAAGTAATTTAGAAACTTATTTTGAACTATTGTTATATTTTATTTTACACTGTCATATTCATTTTGCTACTAATGATATGGGATTACAAATTCATCTTTGTATCATAATGGTTTTTATTACAAAAATATTAATAAGCATTTTTATAATTACCTTAACCCAATATTAATTCAATACTTCATTTTATTTTTGTAGGATGTCTGTACAACAATTTGTAGCTTCAAAGTGTTCAATGAAATGTGCATCTGTGAAGGTATTTTTCAGTAAATTATTATACTCAACATCATCGAAAGATTATACAATGCCAACAGTTGCACGTTTCCTATATTATACCCAACATAATCGAGAGAAAATTTCCTAAAACTAAGTACACTTTGGATCTAACCACAATACTGTGAGTCACCAATAAGCTCTCACTGGAAATGGTGTCAAGCACTGTAGTAAGCACATCTAGATGACCTTGCTGGGCATTGCAAAATGGACAGCGTGCAGTCTATTTCTCTTCCCTACTTGGGTAGTAGTGAGAGAAAATAAGGCAGATGATCTCATAAAATCTTAGGGTAAACTATAAATACAGTTGGGGCTAGGGAGATAGCTCAATGGAATAAATGTCTGCCTGGCAAGCACAAGGTCCTGAGTTCTATCCCTGGTACCACCAAAAAATAAAAATTAATTAATTAATTAATATAGTGGCATCACATTTCATAAGGTCAATTCTGTCCACAGTTCTGGTCACAAAGTGAGTTGGTTGAGAACAGATTTAAATTTGCCCATAAGGTCAACAGTGAATTTAACCATTGAGTTAGACTCGGTTCTCGTCCGATTCAATTTGTGCCAAGGTCATGGAAAAATTTACTTTGTGAACTGAGGCACTACTGAGTAGTGCTCCTGAAAAGCAAACAGGCTATTCATGTGGGGAGAGGCCTTAGGTATGGAGAGCTTGCAGCAGGATGCATGAGGCCTGAGGTGGCTTGTGCTCAACACACCTAGTATCTATGAATTGATGAGTCTCGTCTCCTCAGGTAATGTTATACAGTGTATACAGTTTTCTGGAGATCAGAAGATTTATACTCTAAATGCTTGTTGACATGTGTGGTTAATTTTCACATGTTTCTAAGGCCCTCCTTGATTGATCTGAGCCCAGAGGAAGGCATTTTTGGGAGGAGAGATGATGGTAGATGCAAACAGGATCCCAGGTCTGCTTTTTCTAAGTCTTTTAACTGCTTAAGTCTTTGAAATGATCAGGAAAGCTTTATACTATATCAGTTCTTTCAGTCATGCAAATCTGATTTTAAAGTCTAATTCAGTCCTGGCACTATGGCAAATGTCCATAATCTGAGGATAGACTGAGGTTGAGTCAAGAAAAGTCACAAATTTGCTTCTGGCTGAGCAATTTAGTGAAACCTTGTCTCAAAACAAAACATCAAAAAGCATTGGTAGTAGAAATGTCCCTGGTTTGAACTCTTTTACTGAAAACAACAAACAAACCAACAGTACTCCTTTAATCCTTGAACTGTCACCCCCCACCGTGCACACCTTGGGCCAGCCACTGTGATCCCAGCAACTGGGGAGGCTGACACAGGAGGATCATCTGGAAGCCCAAGCTGCATAGCGAAACCCTGTTCCAAATACATGAGAAAAAAATTCTTGAATTGTGTTGGGAGTGATAATTTGGTCAAAGCTTTAGAATTAGAACAGCATACCTTTTCCACCTTAGAGTTCTTATACATCATTGCATGTTATTTCTAGCAAAAGCAACTTTTTCTGATCACACTAAAAATTAAAATGGAAAAAACCTCACCTAGTATGATTTCATACAAGGCAGAATTGTTTATCTTAACTCTACTAATTCTTACCTGAATGGACAGTTAAACTCGGTTTCTTAATTTACAAAATACTAGTGATTATATCTATTTTTGATCATTATGGGTAGTATTTTTGAGAGAAGAAACAATGTGTGATTGACCCACTAACGATCTCTATATGGTGTTCAGTAAATGTTATTTTACTTTATTTTCTCATCATCTCTCAAGGGAAGCAAGAATCACTGTGAGAACTTGAGCATGTAATGTCTTTCTGTAACCGGAAGCCTCAATAGTCCCCTTCTCTTTCCTCAGGAATTGTCCATACAGATAAAACAGCATTCCTCTAAGCGAATTTTCTCAAAGTTACTCCAAAGACAGAATTTTCATCATGAATAAAGTAGACTATTTTACTGCTAATGAGGAAACTCTAAACAATGAATACCTCAATGTCTAAAGATGTTCAGGTTGAATATTTAAAGTCCTACTTCATTTGAAGCTAATAATAAATGGAGATTTCTTTTGATCTTTGCTAATGGGTGTAATTCTAATATTGAAACACAACAACTGAGAAATATCTGTACTTGTTATGCTTCATAGACATATCAGGGTATAGGGAATGAATCTCATGGAAATTTAAGTGCCTTAAATCTTACTGAAGATCCCAATAGCTTGTGATCCAAGGCGTTGAAATATGAAGTCTAAGGATAGAAAATAATTGTTGCACCCATCAGTCCCACAATCTTAATACAAGAGGCATGCCTAACAGGTGTCTTTGGAAGGGTACATATTCTTTGTCTGAGTATTATAGCCCAAAACGGCTTATTTTGAGTAGATCTCAGAACAATAAAAGAGTATAAAATAGATCAGGCTTCAGGCAAGCTTTTCTCCTACTTGACCCATGTATGGTTTGGCAAATATGGTAGTGCTTAAGGTGCTATTGGCACAGATACTATTTGTGGGCTTGGACAGGTTGCTCCAGCTAAGCCCGGACATACAGTTGGAGTTTTAGCCCTGCGGATAACTACTCTATTTAGAAAAAAATAGTTATTGATTGAGGGAAGACTGAAATTGTAACCATAAGTTAACAACTTACCACATACCCTGTGCTGCTCCTTAAGAATGGGCTATATGATCTATGACCCTGGACATTTTCCAATCCTAGAAGCACTCCATTAACAAGAAGGAGTGGTGTGTGTGAGGTCAGGCTCAAGGGAGCTCTGAGGTGCACATAATTTATATAAGGAAGGAGGACAAACACCTATTGCACCTGTTCTACCTGCGTGAATAATTCTAACAGCTTTCGGCTGAGGCCTTGTGAAACTTCTCCATTACTGAGGACAGCAGAGAGAGTCTCGTTCACATATAGCTCTGAAAGTTCGGGGACATCACCTTCGTGTGGGCTGCTGACACGTGCAGTACGGCAGCTTTTCTCTGGAATATGTCTTGAGGGCAGCAGTTAAGGGAAATATTTCTGAGATTCTGAAATGAAATTTGAAAATTTTTCTCTCAATGTTAATTATTAGATGACTAAAAAAACATATGAAACAGAATCATTTTGGAAAACAAAGTTATTTTCTAAATATTTTAAAAGTGACACTTTTAACATCAAAATATTTCTAAGATTTATGATGACAGTATTTAAACATAATGTGCTTCATAAGCAACGCATTGCGAGTGGTTGTATCAGATATTTTCTTCTCACTGCTGGGACAACATGCTAGGCATTCAAAATTAAGGAAGGAAAGGTTTCATTAGCTCACAATTTGTGGAGATTTCAGTTCAAGTTGGCTGGCTCTAAAGCAGTGACACAAGGCAGAGGGCAGCAGTTCATGGCAGTGGAAAACAGCAAAACAGCAAGAGTAAAATGGGAGGAGCAGCAATAGAAGTGGAAGAAGCAGAGGCAGAACCTCTCTCCTTTCCTTGTGCTGCATTCAGGTTACCTGTGTGTGGGGGGGTTCTCACCCCCAGGATCCCAGCAGTGTTCACACCCCTAGTCCCAGCATTGGATCATTATTCACAAACTCTAGAAGCCATTGACTGCATGAGGCTTCCGGGACAATGAGACCCAAGCATAAACAATAACATTGACTTAGATTTAATCATTGCTTAAGCATATTTTATTAATTAAAACATTCAGTTATATTTAAAAAAATATGGTACATGGCTTATAATCTATATAAATTCAAGTCTCTCTTGCTGTGAATCACCATTAGTCCATCTTAAACACTGAGTCAGAAAAATGAAAATTTACCCTGGGTGCACTGAGACAGCAACTGAGACTGGGCGTGGTGGTGCGTGCCTGTAATCCCAGCTCTTGGGAGGCTGTAAAAATGCGGATCACTTTGAGTCCAATCTAGTAGTGAGACCCTGAATACCCTTCCTAAAAAAAAAAAAAAAAGAAAGAAATGAAAGTTAAGTTTTAATGATTCTCAGTAGACAAAATTTTTCATATGATTTATATATTCTACACTGTTAATTTGTCTTCAAGGAAAGTAGTGGCCTTGAGCTTTCATGAACACTTTGAAACTGGACAAGCACCTGCCTTTGGATTTAAGTAGAGATCTTACCTTTTTTGAATATTTCCCTCCAGAGATGTCGCATTGGCTTATCTTCCCTATTATATGCCCTGTGTGACATTGATTTATTTTGCACGAATACATTGCTTCAGCCTACGACTATTCCATGGCAATAGTAAAATATATTTCTTTCTTTTACTTCAATTAATAGCATTTTCAACTGTTTTAGAATATGTATCTCATGTTTTCAAACACATGTTTCTTATTTAATATAGTTAACAGAATGTGTGTGAATGTTTGTTGTGTGAATGAATTGCTTGAAATACTGCATAACCTGATTGACAAGCATAAATTTGTTTCAGTAAACAGGATACAGCCACACGCAAAGTAGAAATAATACTATAAAGAAAAATGGGAACACAAAATACGACTTGATGAATTCCGAGTACATGGCACACTATGACATCTTCACAACATATGCAAAGGGCTTTATAAAAGCAGGCTAACTCGCAGAGAATGATTGGATGTTAAGAAGAAAGTATGTTTTCAGTCCAGTTAATGTGACTTTTGACCTATTGAAGCACTAGTAGGGTAACAAACAATTGCATTTTTCATTCCATCTGTCACAAAATATAAAATAAAAATTGTACATTTGTAATATAACTTGAACTTAAAATTTATGTATTTTAAAAATTGAATAATGTATATACTTTCTAAAATCTAGGAAAGTTGTACCATAATTCATAAGATGTGAAAACCCTTTTGATATTAAAATGAAATGTGAGGAAATTGACTTCAGATATTGATTTTAATCAGCAGGTTAAACAAAGGTTCACGAAATATTAAGCCATATAGGTATAAACTTACCCAGTACTTAGGGGTGCTCCCTTATTTAGTGCAGATGAAGAAAATCATACTCTCCAAGTTGGGTTTTGAACACAGAAATTATTTTATATAATAAACTTATCTATGCACACATTTTGTCATCCATTCTGTCTCTGGAATTTTATTTTTTTTAAATTTTTTATGTATTTCGTACAGGGTCTCACTATGCACCTTGGATTCATACTAATCTTCCTGTTTTCAGCCTCCCCAGTGCTGGGATTATAGGTGTGCTCCATCACACCCAGGCTCTGTAATTTTATTTAAGAGTTCACATTTATGTTGATTAGAAGTACTAAGTCTTTTATCAAGGTTTAAAACTTTATGCAGTAGTAGATCTTTTCCTTTTCCTATGCATGGTTGCTGAAATCATATTTGAACACTCCAGATCTGAGATTCTACTGCTAAACAGAGCTATGTGGAAAGACTGAACAACCAGGAGAAACTGTGGCAGGAGCAGGTATTTGGGCTTAATACTTAACACAATGTCAGTGAACAGTATCAGGGTGTCCAGTCCACTGACTGAACCCTGTGTCTTCTAAAATCTCTTACTTTCTGAACATCACAAGAGTTATAGAGATGGAGATTATTAGCATAGTTGAATTAATGAAATAGTTGCCCATAGCAGATATGGAAGAAATTCCCCAAATTCATTTGATATTGTTTTAATGTAATTAACATGGAAGACAAATGGCCACACACATGTTTTTATGTAGGACTTTTCTTTAACTCACTGGCTGATACGTGGACACTTCAGGTGTCAGTTTGAGTCAACTGGCATTGTCTGTACACAGTGGGACACAACTTTTTGTCTGGCATGGAATAGGGAGCATTAACATGCCTACAAGTAAATTATTAAAAATTTCAGAAGAAAACAAAGGAAAAAGGAACTCTACTTAGGATATACTGCAGTTTTTTAAAAAAGAATAGTTTTGGAGAAGTGGAAATAATACTACATAGTACCACTATATCTATCAGAATGTCAACAGTGATAGGCTGTCTATGTCAAATATTAACAGGAAGATGGAATAAACAGAACTACTACATATAAGTGCTTAACTATACAGTGGTGAAACAATCTCAGCTGATAATATTAAAGAATTTTTGCCCCTAACTTAAAGCAAACTAGAGAGAAAAAAAAAAAGTGAGGAAAGGGAAAATAAAGTATTTTTTTCCTTTCCTCACTTTAATACAAGAATAGCTGGTATTATACTGCTGATTTCTAATGGTTTATTGAAAGGAATAGTTAATGCTTAAGTTATTTTTTCTTTTACATTTTTTGACCAATTTTGCATGCTTATATCTGGTAAGATGAACAACTACTTTGAAGACAACAGTATACAACGTAACAACCACTGTTGAATTCCTATATTTTGTTTAGTGAAATTGTGTATAATTTCTAATATTTATTTTTTATTCTCTTTAAATAAAAAAACTGTTACCAAACCTTCTATTCCTAAATATGTATTCAAGAAAAAATTATTTTGTTTACATAACATGCAACATATATACATATTTATCATAGCTCTATTTATAATCACAAAAAAATCCTAGGTAAATTAATAAACAAAGCTAAGAGGTTGAACCAAATCTAATGATTCACACAATGAAATATTTTACAAAGATAAAAAGAAAACTAGTAATTTATGGAGCAGCATACACCAGTCTCAAAACTGTACTCTTTTATTCACATGAATTTGCAGAATAAGTGAAAAACCAAAAATTGACAGAAAAAAGCATAGTGCTGACTGCCTTTGAGGAAGTGTACAATAGCCAAATAGAAAGAGAAATGACAGAAACATCTGAAAACAGTTAAACACTGTTTGGCAAGCATTTAAGCTACATAGGAACAGTTATCAAATTTATTTTAATATAAGTGATACTTAGGATATGTGTATTTTATTTCATATGATTGTTGTAGCAAACAAATACATTTTGTAACACAGTGTCCAGATGTATATGTACCATTTGCATTCCCCTTGAAATGCTTCTATGAAAAGCTGGTTAAAACAAGAAGACATAGTTCAATAGCCAATTAGTAAGAAAAGCCGTAACATTCTGATTAAAGTGTTTATTTTAGTTTAAATAGTTTTTCTGTATTTATGGGCCAAAATTTCACATCTCCATTTACTAATTTAAAAAGTGATGAATCTTTGAAATGATTCTGAGTGATTTGTATATTAAGAGACACTGCTACAGAATGTAAAACTGTTTATGCTGAGGCCTTGTATATTTTATAGAATAGTAAAGTAATTAAAGTAAAACTAGAAATCAGTTTATGTGGATTCTGAAGCTGTCTTTCCAAAGTCAAAAGGCAGTGATGTGGTTCTATGAAACAAAAAAACAAACAAACATGAGGTTAGGCTAAATAGAAAGTTTCATTTTTTATTATTTTTAATAATTTTATTGAGAAACAAATAGTAATGAGACAGTTTCAAAACTGACGGGTAGGATAGTTTCAACAATAAATACAATGCACACTGTTGTTTTAGTTATTCATTGTTCAAGATGCACACATGATATCCTGTCCACAAACACTATTAGAGAAAGTCTTTTTATTCATTGAATTAAGAGAATGTAGCTGTATATCTATCCTAACTATTTTGAATATGCAGATACAAAATGGTCCTTCATTTGTATCCTTTTTTTCGGTTTAATTTTGTCAAAGAAGAGTATTCCATTGTCATTTAAATACTGTACATGTGTGAATTCAGCAAAATATTCCTATATAGTCCAGTAGTCCATAATAGTAGTGGGTTATCCATAGTACTGGCAATGTTAGAAATTGTTGACTTGGGCTTTTTCCAGCTCAGCATATTAATATGGCTTTACTTTTTGTACCTTTTTTTATACCTTTTTGCTGGATGGTTAAGACCAAGATAAAGCAAGACCTACATTACAAAATATGTAACTTTTGTATCTGATAAGGTCAGTCAAATCTCCTCAGGGTTTATCCTGAAACCCTGTACCACAGTTTTTTTTTTTTTTTCGGAACCTGGGATTGAACTCAGACCCTTGGGCTTGCCAGGGAAGCACTTATTCTACTGAGCCAACTCCCAGCAGAAAGTCTTAAGATAATGTCTCAAAAACAAGGTTCAAATTTATTTCCAGTACTCAGGAAATTACAGTATTTACCCTTACTGTAGGAAAACAGAAACATAAGGGGAAAAAATCTTAAAGTTGGATGAGCACATGTAAGACTGAAGACACTGCATTCAGACAGGTAACTCAGTATTTACCTAGAGATATGGTTCATGGAGAAAAGAAATTTACTCTACAGCCAAAGGAGCTGAATCTGGGATTGCTGAGATGGTAGGAAATGGGCAGCGGTTTGGACTACCTCACAAAATCAGCCTTGGAGATAGAGACAACTGAACACATCATGAATATGCAGCCCTAAGACCTGGAAAGTGCAGAGAGTGGCATTAGTGGTTATTTGTCCAACGCATTGTTTCTTTTTGCTTTTTAGAAAAATACTTTCAGTATTTCATATCACCTATATGAATACCTATCGGTCCCTTGGATTTATTTTAGAGACAAAGCTAAAGTGTATAAAATCGTTCTTCATGTTGGCATAATGTACATGTGAATGCTATTAAAGATTCTTAAACTCTAACAAGTGACTTCAAAGAATATATTTCTATTTCTCTTTTTGTTATTGTCATGTTTTATTCCCACATATGTTAGGGGAGGTTTATATTTTATTTTTGGTGCCGAGGACTGAACCCAGGGCTTCCACCTTGCTAAGCAAGCATTCCACCGCTGAGCCAAATCCCCACCCCTATTTCCACATGTGTTAGAAGAGATTATTAGTTTTCCTTTACCAGATAAATCTTTTTTAGGGAAATTATAAACAGAAGATCATCTTTTATGCATGCATCCCTAATAATTTGTGAGAATTCCTTAGTGTAGTACAAGGTTCAGTGTAGAATATTTTTTTTTTTTTTTGGCCTAAAGCAAACACCATAGCAGTTCTTGGAATATCACATCCAGGACTCACAATGCTTTCAGTTTTTGTGCAAAATATTTTCCTTCATTCTTTAAGATTTCTTTTCTTTCTTTCTTTTTTTTTTTGGTGGTTCCATGGATCAATTCAGGACCTTGTGCTTGCAAGGTAAGCACTTACTCCACTGTGATATCTCCCCAGTCTTTCACCTTCAATCTTGAAGAATATGTCCCACAGATATGGAATTTGAAATGGGGAATTTTACTTGAAGTATCTATTAGTACTTTAAATGTCATCTTATCCTCTACCCTTCACTCCTCCCCTCATTTTTCTCAGCTCCTTCTCTTCTCATAGAAGCCTTTGGACAGTTTTACCTTTATTATACCAAGAAAGGAGTGCTTGGTATGGTGTAAATGGCAGACATACCACCAGAAACCTTTTTATTTCAAAATTTTTGTCTTGTGGTTATTTGCAATTGTTTTAACTACACGAGTAAGCTGTTTTTGTTTCCAGTCTGCTGCTACGAATTTGAAAAAAAAATACCAACCTTTCTTTAAGGGTTAGCCAAATAACTCAGTGCATTAAGAACCTGCAAGCAGGCACAGGGACTGGGGGTTCAATCTCCATGCCGGCCCCACCCCTGTAGGGGGCGCTGAGAGTGTGATCAAGATTGGGCATCACCATGCCCACTTGGAAGGCTGTAAACAGGAGAATCACTATGAGTCCGATCTAATAGTGAGACCCTGAACACCCTGAACATCCTTCCATAAAATGAAATGAAATGAAATGAAATAAAATAAAATAAAATAAAATAAAATAAAATTTGAAGTGAGAGCTTCATCTATCACATCCCGGATACTATAGTTTTCAGAGTTAGAATAATCATTTGATTCTTTTCCTATTATATTTATTTCTATGCTACTTATATTTCCCTTCAATTTCTTAAACATGTTTGTAAAAACACTGCTGTAATTTTGTTTTTGTCAAGCTTTATCTTCTCTTATTTTTTTTTTCTATTCACTCTTTTGTTCAAGACTCAAATTATGCTATTTATTTCCATGATTGGTGATTTTCTCAATGTTATTTTTAATAGCTCCTTTGAGACATAATTCACATAGCATGCAATTTACCCATAATAAGTAAATAGTACAGTAATTCATAGATTAACCATAGATGTCATTAACATAGGACATTACAGTTTTATTATCTCAGAAAGATAGTGATACATTTTAATTTTTTATTAGTATGTATTTGCAATACATACTAACTATCCTTATCACATATATATGTATATATATAATGTATATATATACATTATATATTTCCTGTTTACTCTTCCTTCTACAGAAATCTTTGCAATTTACACAACACTCTCTTACTCCATTATCCTGTTAAACCCAATAAATATTATTTTGCTTTTTCTAAAGATTGGCCTATTTACATTTGCAAAGGGTATCATATATTATTAGAAAATATGTGTTTGTCTTCCTTTATATAGTAAAATCTTACGTTTTCTCCTCACTGTAGGATGAATTAGTATTTTGTTTTCTTCTTACAGCTGCTGAGTGTATGAATATACTTCATTGGCTTATTCATTCAGTTAAGGAAAATTTTAGTTGTTTCTATTAACAATAATGTCTATTAAGAATATTACTCTTGCCAACACTGACATAGAAGTTATTATCTGAAATATTTACCTGTTTGTCAGAACACTGTGAGGGAAGCTATTCTCTGAAAAACATTGTCTGCTCTCTGTGGTAAACTATATAGCAGTAATGGAGTCGCTGGATTATCCAGTAACTCTGTGTCTGTGAAGAGTTACTAAGCTGTTTTGTTCAAGGGATGTCATTTGTTTTATTTCTTACTGCCACCAGCCTTATGATTCGGATATAGAAATTCCCCCAAAGGCTTCTGTACATATCTTCTTTCATAAAATATCTGTTAAAATCTGTGGCCTGTATTTTAATCAGGTTGTTTGTTATCCTGTGGGTTTAATTTCTGTAGAAACAGGAATGGTGAACACAGTCATGAGCAGAAAGGACTAAAGCAGCATGAGGAGATTTTAGTAAAATAAAGGAAGGGAACACAGAGTGAGGAAAGGATGTCTGAAAGATCGAAGTGTGATATATGTGTGAATGAATACTTCAGACAAATTTTCTCAATCATTAATAAAAGTTATAGATATCCAAAAAGTACTACTCAGCCATTAAGAAAGCAAAATCATGCCACCCTGCCTTATAGCCAGCCTACTAAGCCGTGAAACCTCTACAATCTGTGAGAGATGTTAAACATTTTCTCTTTTATCTCTGAGTATCGGATATTTTGTCTCAGCAATGAGCAAAGTAACTAAGACATATGGAATGTGGAAAGGAAAACATACCCATAACCAGAAAGCTCACTGTGTTTTCTAATCTAGTAATTTTATAGTTTCAGGTCTTACATTGAAGTCTTTAATGCACTGGGGTTTGTGTATGATGGAAGCAGAGATAAGTCTTCCTCTTCTGCACACAGAAGTCCAGCAGCACATATTAAAGAGGTTATCACTTTCCCATTGAACAGCTTGGCACATTTTTATGAGAAGAAATTGGCTCTAGCAAGTGGGTTTATTTCTGAGCTCTGTGCCGTTTCACTGGTCTACCTATGATTTTTATGCCTTTGCCATATTGTTTTGGTTATTGAAGCTCTGTAAAACATCCTGATAAATATTACAAGGCCTCTGGAATTGTTCTTTTGTGCACAGCATTGCTTTAGCTATTCTAGTTTGTTTATTTATTTGGACAGTGTCTACAGGGTTTACAGGGTCTCACTGCGTAGACGGGGCTTGTAGGGATCCTTCTGGTTACAGCCTCCCTGGAGCTGGGATTACAGGTGTGTACTACCATGCCCAGTCTCATTCGCCACCTCAGCTCACCCCAGGGGTGGGGCTGACACAGCAGGCCCTGGATTGCACTCCCAACCCCTGCGGTCTGCGTAAGCACATGCTTTAATCTGCTGAGCTATTTGGCCAGCACTTATTCCAGTTTTATAAGAAATACGAAAATAAAAATAATAAAATAGAATGTGAAATTCAAATGATAAAAGAAATACTTTCACAGAAAGAAAAAAGATAGTATACTGTAGTGTCCTAAAACTTTTTAATTTCTTTAGTATTTAAATATTTTAAAATTGTTCAGTACAATTAGAAATTTAACAAAATATTTACATATTCAACTCACATAGTACTGAAATGCTTAGTAATAATTTAAACTTCTTAAAGAGAAACATTTAATAATATAACTAAGGAGCATATCAATTCACTCGTGACTCTAATGTCAGTTATAGGGGAATTTTGATGAGGGACAAGAGGCAGATATTTCAGATGAAAGATTAGACTAAGAATTACAACTTCGGCCTACAATTTTAGACTCAGCTCAAATATATTTTGTGCCTTGGACCCCTCTCCTACAAAACACCTTTCACTCTCTGTGAATTCAGTCTTTGTCTGAGTTCTTTTGGCACAGTGCAAGTCACACACAGCTTTGCCTCCATCACTAGTGGCTTATTTAATACAGAAGCATCACTTACCTAGGCGGTCTAAGAAAGTGAGGTTAAGTTCCCTGGTATGAACATCTTACGCATTTTCCCCATCAGTGTGTTCTTCCAGGGAAGCATCTGTGCCTTCCATTCTCATAGCTCAAAATCCTTTCTGGCTACATCCCGTGTTTACCTTACTGCCACAGCCAACTCCGAGCATCTGCAGCTCTCAGGGGTGGCAGGCTGGCAAAAGGGGTGGAGTGCCCGATTGCAGCCCTGGCACGCTCTTTTGTTTGTTTAACAAATCATGTACAGACAAATTAAAACAGCAGTCCAAACATGCCTCTGCACTCCCCAGGGGCAGCCCCTGATTCATGCATTTGCACGCGCTCCGTGGTGACCCTTTGCAGTTTGTCTAATGACTTTTCGTCTTACTTATCCATATGCCAGTTGTGCTGTAAGCATTTATGAAAATTCTGAGGTTCTCTTCAGAAGACAAACAAATTCATATACTAAGAATAATCCAATTTTCAATAATCATTTCCTCCATAGTACCAGCTATTACAAAGGGCTGAATTTCCAGCTCCTGATTATTGATTTCAGCCAATCAGTCAGATCCCTTGTTGGCAGGCAAATTCAATGAGATGTGGAAGGTGTCTGTATTTACTATGTAGTTATTCATATACAGGAAGCAAACAACATGCATTTATTTCAAATGAAAAAAATATCGAAGTTGCTCTAGAATCTAAATACTAATTTTAGTTGATTTATCATTTAAGTAATTGATGATCAAACCCTTTTCCTAGACATTGAGATTTATTGTTCATTGAATAGTCCCTAAGAAAAAGATGACATTAAGAATATTTAAACTAATGTTGGGGGCTGGGGAGATGGCTCAGAGGAATAAGTGCTTGTTTGGCAAGAGGAGGGGCCAGAGTTCAATCCCTGGTTCTGCCAAACAAACAAACAACCCTGATGTTTCCATTGTCTATAGAAATAAGCAAAAAGCATATCCTTTGTTTATGAAATGCACTTTACTTAAACCTTATATTTTCAAAAACTTTTATATTTTTTGAAATGACACTGACTTCATTATTTCTGCTACAAAGTAATGAGCAAAAATGTGTGTGAAATAATTTTATGTAGTACTTTCTCCAGTACTCACCTAAGAGAGAAGCATTTATTTAACCATAGCCTGATCCCTTCAACTAAACTTGTTCCATACCCAACCTCAGAAAAATCACTGCTGTATGCTCAAATTCTGTAGGGATTCCCTGCTGTCTTGGTGGTCCCCAGGAGGAAATGGTGGGAAGATTTAGAAAATAAAGATGTGATATTAGCTGAAGGTAGGGGATGGCCAGTGCTTGATTGGCAAAAGACCCAAAGTACAACAGTAGAGGCATTTATTTAATACCTTTTCAACGTTAGTATCTCTCCGCACAAGGTTGCCTAGTGACTGATAGCTGACAAGGGCAGGACACGATGTTTTTCTCACGACTGAGGCAGCTTCACTGCTTTAGCTTGACTGCTTTAGACACTCTGGCCTGGTATTGCCCTCACATACAGTCAAGTTTCCAGCTTCAGCTGCTGTCAGCAAACTTCTGCTGCGATCAACCATTTAGATTTCACATGTGGCATCATGTGGTAGTTATCAGTTGTAGTTTTCTTTCTCTCTTTTTTTATTCTTGGCAGAACCAGGGATTGAACTCAGGTACTCGCGCTTGCCAGGGAAGCGTTTATTCCCCTGAGCCATCTCCCTGACCCCCTGGTTTTCTATTCAGCAGAAAGATTGCTACAGTTAACACTAATGTATGTTTTGAAATATAAAAAAAATTGGAATGATTTCATCAAAAACAAAGGATCTAAGATATCTAAGATAATAGGTGTGGTGATCATACCTTGGTCAATGCATAATGAACACAGTATTGAAAATTTCATTTACATCCTGTAAATCTGTACAAGTAATTTGTCTCAATCAAAGGTAAAATGCCATTTCAAAGAGAAAAAGTGATTTTCTTCCTTTATGCAGACAGAGGAATATCAATGCAATTTTATATCAGTATTAAATATAAAATCTTGAGTGCTAATGATGAATTATGCGTGATAAACTTTCTGTACTTTAAAGTCATTTTAGGATAATCTGTCTTAATATAGTAATTTATTGCTGCTTGCTCGTCTCTTACCATTGCTTTTACTATTCTCCACAAGCTCTGGTATGTTGTGTCTCTATTTTCATTCATTTCTAGGAAACATTTTATTCTTTTCCATATTTCACCATTTACATAATTATTAAAGAGTAATTTGATTAATTTCCATGTAATTATATAATTTCTAAAATTTATAGTATTAATATCTACCTGTATTGTATTGTGGTCAAAAAGATATTTGTGATAATTTTTAATTTTGAAGTTGTTGAGGTTTGCTTTGCAACGTATCACATTGTCTATTCTGGAGAATGGCCTATGTGTTATTAAGAACACGGCATTTATCATAGAAACTGTAGGGACTGTTTTGGAGATAGACAGCAGAAATATTTAGTTTAGGGCGAAACTTGACTTTGCCATTTTTTTGGTTGCTTTTTAAAATATTGTTTTTTTTGTCTTTTGCTATTTGTGGGATTTTATCATTCCCTATTGTCGCATTAGATTATTATAATATTTTCTTTGTATATATTGGGTCCTCTATACTGAGTGAAAGCATCTGTGCAATTGGTTTTCTTTGTTATTGAATGGAGTCCTTTATATAATGATTTTCTGCGTTGATTTTTACTAATTATTTTTATTTTAATTATATTTGTTGCATGTAAGTATGGCTATTACCACTCTCTGCTGGATTTCATTTGCATGAAGTCTTATTCCATCCCGCCACTTCCAGTCCGTGCTTGTCCTTGAATGTGAAATAAGTTTCTTAGAAGCATCATATAATAGGACCTCTTTTTAAAATTTTGTTTAGTCATTGCATGGCTTTTTTGTTCTGTATTTTTGTGTCAATTTTCATTGGTTTATTACTACATATTAGCAGTATATAATAATTATATACCTCTTGGGAAGGTGGCACATGTCTATCACATACCTTAATTAGATTTTGGTCCCTTTCCTGCCCCAATTACTCTCCTCCTTGATCTCTTGGACTCTCCCATTTTCAAAGAGTATAGCTCCTCATTTCTTATCATTTATCTTTCGGTTTGGCCTTTACTTGTATTTTGAATTTTTCATATAAATAAAATCACAATTTATTTATTTATTTATTTATATTGAAGAACAAATAGCAATGAGACAGTTTCAAATCAAATTAATAGGACAGATTCAATAACTAATACATTGCAAATTGTTTTCATAATGCTTTGTTATCCTACAAGGTGCAAGCATGATATTCTACTTACAGACACTATTATAGCACATTTCTCTAATCAATGAATTAAGAGAATGTAGCTGTATGCTTATTTTTTTTTAAAGCTGAATTATAACACAGTCCCAATAATGAATACCTTGTTATCTTCCTAGTGGTTGTCCATAGTACTTGAAGCTGAAATAATATCCTGTCCAACCACTATCAGTGCAAATCTTGCCTCTCATGTAACTATGCAGAAGCATTGCATATTTATCCTAACTGTACTCTTTATACAAACACATAATAGTTCTTCCTTTGTATCTCCTTTTTGTCTTTACACCTGTCAAAGATGGGCACTCCATTGTCATTCAACCATAATAGACACAATCAAATACAGTCCAGCAGTCCACAATACTAGTGAGTTATCTGAAGAAGTTGTTGACTAGAGCCATTTACAGCTCAACTTATTGTTATGGCCCCACATTATATATTTCATTTTCATACTTTTCTGCTGGATGGCTAAGACATATATAACAACAAGGTAGCTTTTGTATCTGATGAGGTCAGTCAAGTCCCCTCAGGGTTTATCTTGTAATCGTGTACCTCACTCAGTAGATCCTTTGTCTGTGTCATCCATGTGGATGAGTCATGGCCATTGCTTGACCAGTTTGCTCTCTATGAGAGCCTGACAGAAAGTTTTCTCTGCATTTGATTCTCCCCAGGCACACTATAGATCATTGATTATGTTCCTCTATGCTCCTCAATCTCCTTGATCAGAAAATTTGGGCCACAACTGAGTTCCATGATATTGCACTACAGGTTCTCCTATGTCCTGAGTCTTCACTGACTTGAAAGGCTAGGAACAAAATATGTCTGAATTTGTGGCCCTTCTATTTCTCCAGCTTTTGATCTGTGAACTTAGGTTGTTAAACATCCAAAAGAAAAGCTGATTAGTAACTTGCAGCATATGCCATTCAGTTGGCCTTAACTATCTGACTACTTTTTAGTTGTTGTTGTATATTTCTATTTGTATTTCTTCTTTTGACTTCTTATACTAGGGAGACTGTAGGGTATTTGCTCATGTGTGTCTGGTTTATTTCACTTATGAGTATATGTTCGAGTGGCATCCACTTCAATATAAATGCTTCAAGTTTATCATTTTTTATAGCTGAATAATACTCTACTATATAGAGATACCATTTCTTTTTCAACCATTCCTCATGTGACGGATATCTTGGTTGTTTCCAAGATTATGCTATCACAAATTGTGCTGCTATGAACATAGGTACATATATATCACTATGATATAATGTTTTGAGTTCCTCTGGGAAAATTCCCAGCAGGGGATAGCCAGCTTGAATGGGATTTCTAGTCCTACTCTTTTGAGGAGTCTCCACACTGACCTCCACAATGGTTGCACCAGTGTACATTCCTACCAGCAGTGGAGAAGAGTTCCCTTTTCCCTACATCCACTCCAACACTTGTTGGTGATTGATTTCCTTATGATAGCCATTCTTTCTGGAGTGAGATGGTATCTCAGTGTTGTGTTTATTTGCATTTCATGGATAGCTAGTGATGTGGAGCATTTTTTCATATATTTATTTGCTTATTTAATTTTGTCCTCTGAGAAGTGTGTATTCATCTCAGATGCCCATTTCTGAATTGGGTCTTTAAATTTGATGGCCCTGTTATATCTTAGTTCTTTATATATTCTAGACAGCAGACCTTTGTCTGATTGCTTATTAGTTAGGATTTTTGTGGGTTGTGGGTTGTCTTTCACAGTGTTGGCAACTTCTTTTGATGTGCTGAAACTCCTCAAGAAGAGTTGATCCCAGTTGTTGATTCTTTCAAGTCTTTCCCATTTGAATACATGTTTGTTCATGAACTCTTTGCCTACCCCTATGTCTTCAAACAGTTCCTCCTACATTCTCTTTCAGGAGATTGAGTGTTTCTGTTTTAATATTTAAATCTTTAAACCATTTTAACTTTAGCTTGGTGCATGGTGATAGAGCTGGTTCAAGTTTTACTCTTCAGCACATAGAAAGCCAGTTTTTCCAGCATCATTTGCTAAATAGGCTATCTTTCATCCAGTGAGCTTGTTTGGCACCTTTGTCAAAGATCAGGTGGTTGAATGTGTTTGCAGAGGCCTCTGCATCTTCTAATCTATTCCACTGATCCTCACGTTTATTTCGTTGCTAACACCATGTTGATTTTATCACAGTAGCTTTGTAGTAAACTTTCAAGTCAGGAATTGTGATGCCTCCTGCCTTGTCTTTGTTGGCCAAGATTGCCTTTGCTATTGTAGGTCTTGTTTGGTTCCAAATAAATTTTAGGAACCATTTCACTAGGTCTGACAGATAAGTTGGTGGCAATTTGATAGGGATTGCATTAAATTTATACAAGAATTTTGGAAGAATGGCCATCTTCGTGATGTTGGTTCTTCCTATCCAGGAGCATAGAATATCTTTCCATTTTCTGAAATCCTCTATAATCTCTTTTCTTAGGCTGTTGTAATTCTCTGTGAAAAGATCT
This sequence comes from Ctenomys sociabilis, assembly GCA_004027165.1. Taxonomy (NCBI): domain Eukaryota; kingdom Metazoa; phylum Chordata; class Mammalia; order Rodentia; family Ctenomyidae; genus Ctenomys; species Ctenomys sociabilis. The sequence goes on from PVKA01015934.1 coordinate 43,857, forward strand.
GTGACTTCCTTGGTTAAGTGAATTCCAAGGTATTTAATTTTCCTTGGTGCTATTGTAAAAGCATTGTTTCCCTTTCAGTGTGCTTGTTATCTGTGTAGAGGAATGCTATTGACTTTTGAGTACTGAGTTTGTATTCTGCTATGCTACTAAATTTCTGTATCAGTTCTAGTAGTTTCTTGGTGGAATTTTTGGAGTCTTCCAAGGAAAGTATCATGTCATCTGAAAATTGTGATAATTTAACTTCTTCTTTACCTATTCTTATTCACTTCATTTCTCCCTTTTTTTCTAATGGCTGTTGCTAATGATTCCAAGACTATATTGAATAGAAGGGGTGATAGAGAACATCCTTGTCTTGTACCTGATTTAAGCATAAAAGAGTTCAGTTTTTTCCCATTTAGGATTACATGAGCTTTTGGGTTGTCATAGATGGCTTTTAAGTTAAGGTAGAGTCCATCTATTCCAGTTTTCTATAGCACCTTGAACATGAATGAGTGTTGGACTTTGTCAAAGGCTTTCTCTGCATCAATTGAGATGATCATGTGGCTTTTAGATTTCAATCTATTAATATAGTGTATTACATTTATAGATTTTCAAATATTGAACCGTCTTTGCATCCCTGGGATGAATCCTACCTGGTCATGGTGTATGGTCTTCTTGATGATTTGCTGTATCCTGTTTGCTAGGATTTTATTGAGGATTTTTGCATCTGTGTTCATTAGGGAGATTGGCCTGTAGTTCTCTTTTTTGTTTGTGTCTTTCCCTGGTTTTTCAATCAGTACAATACTTGCCTCTAGCAATGATTTTGGGAAAACTGTTTCCTTTTCAATTGCTTTGGCAATTCTGGGTATCTTTTTAGTTCCACATGAATTGTAAGGTAGTTCTGTCTAGCTCTATGAGAAAGGTTTTCATATTTTAGAAGGAAATATTTTAGCTCTCCCCATTTAATATAATGTTGGTTGTTGTTTTTAAACAATGGCTTGAGATAAATTCCTTCCATAACTATATTGTTTAGATTTTTTTTTTAAATGAAGGGATAATCAATTTGGTCAAGGGTTTTTTTTTTGGGGTCAATTGAAATATCATGGAAATGTTGTCATTTTTTCTGTTTATGTGATGTCTTTGTTGGTTTATGTATGTTAGAACATTCTTATACTCTTTGGACGAATTCTATTTGGATATAATATGTGATTTTTTAGTCATCCATTGTGTTCTGTCTGGCAATGTTATTTTGAGAAGGTTTGCCTTTATGATCTTGAAAGTGATTAACCTGTAATTCCCTTTTGTTTTCGGGGCGTGGGTCTTTTCCTGGGCTTGTAATCAGGAAGTGTTTATTCCCTGAAAAGACTACAGGGGAATCTCTTCCTTTTCAATATCTTTAAACTATTAGTTTTAGGTCATCTTTAAAGTTCTTGTAAAACATGACAATGAATACATCAGGACCTGCACTTTTCATAGTTGGTAGCTTTTTATTGCTTCTTAAATTTTATTGCTTGTTATCACATGCTTTTGAATTTTTATATCTTTATGGTTCAGTTTTGGTAGCTCACTTAGATCTAAGAATCTACCCATTTCTTCTGAACTAGGCTGTGTTTTAAAAGGCTTACTAACAATCTGGATTTCTCCAGTGTCTATTTTTTTTTCACCTATTACATTTTTAATTACATTGCACCGAGTCCTTTCTTTTCTTTTGTTGGTAAGACTGGCTAAAGGATTATCCGTATCCTTCCTTCTATCAAATATTTGGCTTTTTGATTTATTGCTTCTTTATATTTTTTATTTAGTCTCAATTTATTTAATTTCTTCTCTCATCTTTATAATTTCCACTTGTACACATAGCTTTGTACTGTGATCTTTGTTTTTCTTCTGTTTTATCAATATGTTGTATGGATTTGCTTTCTATTTTTTTCTGTTTTTCTTAGGCATTCACAGATATAATTTCCCTTGTAGGGATTATTTCATTGCAAAATATAGGGAATGGCATTATTGTTTGATTCTAAGAACTAAGTCCTTCCTTTAATTTTTCTGCAAGCCACTGACTCTCCAAGAAGGTATTGTTTAACTTCCATATGTTTGCATATTTTTGTGGTTTCTAGCTTCATTACACTATAATCTGAAAATGTGCAAGGTACAATTTCAAATCTTTTACATTTGTGTAAGTATGTCTTATGAGCTAACACATGGTCTGTTTTGCAGAAAATCCATGTTTTCTTAAGAAGAATGTTCACTCTTATTTGTGGGAGGGACACTATCTATCTATTAAGTCCATTTTGAAGGTTTAGTTCAACTCTCACATTCTTTTGTCTGGACAATCTACCTATTTGTGACAGGTGTCTCCCTAATGTAAATATGTTGCTATTTATCTGATATTTATGTCCAGTAGTGTTAGATAGAGGTGGATGTGTCAGTGTGCCATCTCTTCAGATAGCAAAATAAAGATTATCTTAAATAATTTTTTATATTTATAACATGTAAATTTTTTCTTTTCTTTTTGTGGAACCAGGAATAAAACTCAGAACCTTGAACATGCTAGGCACTATAACCCATAAACTTCATCTGTATTTTGATTGAGCAAAACTTGACATTCAATTAAATGAATTGCAATGTAAAAGTCTGGAAAATTTTGTTATGTTTTTATGATTAGACATAATCTTCTTAGAGTAATAATGAAAACAATACTGATTTTACTGACATCATATTGGGAAATTAAAAATTATTCCAAGTATAATCTGATGTCTAAATGCTTATATATCTAGTTGATGGTATGATGATCTCTATGAATTATATTTTTACTCAAAACTATGAAATTGTGTTTAATTTAAGGCAACTAGTTTACATCTGTTGTATCTATTAAAATATCAACAAGCAAAGTAATATGACAACTATATTATCATCATAATTAAGACAATTCTTGAAGCAACATAAGGAAGAGCATAAGGAATAAAAAACATAATTTTTTCTACAAGTGAGTTATCAACATTCTTTTGAAAAGACTGTTTCTATATCTGTAAATTAGCCATGTTGTGCTGATTTAATATTCGTTGAGTAAATATACATAAATGAACACAGAAAAGAGATGCTTCTTTCTCAAAGAGTACTGTCTACTGAATCACTTTTTATTTGTTTATTTTTTGTATGTTAGGGAAGAGTGCACAGGGTGCTCAGCGTCCCACTACTAGAGCAGACTTGTAGTGATCTGCCTGTTCACAGCCTCCCAAGAGCTGAGATTACAGGAGCACATCACCATGCCCAGTCTCAGTTGCCTTCTCAGTGCTCCTGTGGGCGCGGCTGGCACAGCAGACTGGGGATCGAACCCTTGGCCCCTGTGCCTGCTTGCAGGTGCTTTAATTCTCTGAGCTATTTGGCCAACTCTTGTCCACTTATTTAAAAAATTTATTTTGGAATGAGTCAGAATGATTTGAATATCAAGAGATGGTGCTTCAGAATGTAAAACTTCTTATGCTGAGGCCTACTTGTATTTTCTGAAATATTAATGTAATTGATAGTAAATCTTGAAATAAATGCATTAAATAATTATGAAAAATAAAATTCTGTCAGTAAACAGTTACTCAGAATTTAGTGCTTTTTTAATCTTCACACAAAGATACCTTTTCTAAGGGAAAAAACCCATATTGAGTCAAGGACTTGCGTGCTTTAGTAGTATATTAGTTATCATGGGATATAATTTATGTTTATAAGATTGTCATTAAATTTTAGAATCTTTAAAATGAACTAAATCTATAGCATAAGTGAGAAAACAGACATAGAAGCAATATTTCCTTGTGAGTATGTTTTAAACCTGGCAATGTCATGAACTGTTTTGACTATTTGAAGTTAGTGTCTGAATGTAATGACTGCTAGCCCATGACCTGGACGTCAGGTTTTTAGACACCACATTTATTATTCAAAACACAGAAAACAGTGTGAATATTATGTGTGTATTAGTCGACTTAGGTTCCAGCCCTCCATATGAAGCAGAAGAAGGTGCAGGTACTGTTGAGCGCACAAAGTATTAGCACTGCAATTCAGTCACCTCGATTTAGGAAACTCAAATTCTTTTAATTTTTTTCCTTGCAAACAAGGATTGGACTCAGGCCCTTGCGCTTGCCAGGCAAGTGCTCATTCTACTGAGCCATCTCCCTAGCCTAGGAAACTCAAATTCTTTATAGTGCCCTGCACACAAACTTGCTCAAAGTTTGCCCTGGAAGAAGGCAACTTTCTCATTATTCTCAAAAGCAAAGTAGTTCATCATTTATTCCAAAGGCGAACTCTTTACCGCAGAGAGCAAATACTCTGTGTGAGGAAAAATCAGCGATGGGTCTCTCCAAGTTGCCTTTTCCAAGCAGAAGGGGGACCTGCATTACCCCCATCTCAACCACATAGTGATTTCATTCACAAATCCATTACATAGTGGCAGAGAAAGTGGGGAAGCGGTTGACTGACATTATTGTATATACTTGATTCTTTTTTTAAATTCTTTCTTTTTTAAGAATTTTTAAAAATTTATTTATTTATTACAGTGTCGTCTCGCTACACATCACAGACTTTTTTTTTTTTTGCGGGGGCGTGGTCAGCTCAGCTTGCCCTGGGGGGAGGGGCTGGCACGGCATGTGGTGCTGGGGATCGAACTGCGGTCCCTGAGAGCTTGTCCCTGAGAGCTTGCCTAAGCTTGCCAAGGCAGGCTCTTTAGACCACTGAGCTATCTTGCCAGCCCCTATACTTGATTCTTGAATTCCTCCTATTCTGGCCATCCTTTGGTGATGTTCAGAAGGCATACTGAAATATTTACATTTTTGGCCATTTATAAGGTCTTTCCACAGATGTCTTCTGCACATTCTTTGCTACCAATTTTTAAATCAGATTCCTTCCAAGTTGCTGACCATCTGCATGAATATCAGTAAATAGTCATATGTAAAGCTCACATTGGGTTCATTTTTGACAGAGCTCACACCCAGGGGAGGTAGTACTGCATCTCCTTAATTTTGAGTGTTGTACCCTCATACATGCCCATAACCTTGTAGGAACTCAGGCCAAGCGTTTTCTTCTTCTGTCAACTGGTGGCAGGAAAATGCACTTGCAGGTATTAGATGTAGGCTACAAGAGGGAAAGCAATG
>PVKA01015935.1:0-48997 GCA_004027165.1 Ctenomys sociabilis
CTATTAGTTAACTCTGTGGTTTTAGCTGTTTCCCGAGAATGGCTGGGTCAAAGTGACTTATTTTATAAGAATGTTCCCAGGCTGGAGATTAAATGTTTTTCCCAGGTAGGCCTGAGGTTTTTGTGTTCTCTTTGTTTTAAAATCATAGATAATTTAAGCTCTATGGCCGTAAGCAGACATAACATTAGGCAGTATCTATACAAGCTGACATGGTTTGTTGATGTACTAAGGTGACGCATACAGAACAGGATGGCGGTGTAACCTCATGTATGTTCTTAGAAATTATTTGGGCTTTACAATTGTTAATCACACTGCAGAGTCATACGCTGAAAAATATCTTAAACTATTCTATTTTGAGTGCTGTTTACTTCGTTAAAATTTACTTCATTAGTCAGGCATGGTGGTGCACTAACGAGTGTTGGAACTCCTTGGTGTCTTATCTGTACCCTGGGGAGAGATGGCAGCAGGCCTGAGGAACAGCTGATGAGAGACAAGAGCTTGGTCAGGTGGAGGCCTGTCTGCCTGCTGCGCTGAAGGCCCGAAAACGGCCGTGGCGATGCTTCTGTACATTCTTGCAAGGTTAGTATAATGAGGTACAAGGTTGCTGAGCGACTAATGGCCGAAACTGTCCTGGCAGGATGTTTTTCTCAAGACTGAAGTAGCCCGCCTGCTTGAGGCAGGCCTTGTCCTGCCCTCCCAGCCTCAGCCGCTCCCAACACCCGATAAACCTAGCACTCAGGAGGCTGAGGGACAAGGACTGCCACAAGTCTGAGGCCGGCCTGGCAAGTGCAAGGCCCTGAGTTTGATCCTCAGTACTTAATGCTGTGCTGGCCCCGAAACAGGGCAAGGTGGCACACACCTATAATCCCAGTGCTGGGGAGGCTGAGACAGGAGGATCACTATGAGTCTGAACTACTATGGAAACCTCGTTATCAAAAACAAACAAAAATTATATCTTAGACTTGAAGAAATGATTTATAAGTGGTTTCCTAGGTTCATTTGCAGCAGCAGTTGGTTCTGCAAAAGATGGTGGGTTTTAGGTGATGCTGTCAGATCTACCAATTCCAGGGTGTCTCCTGGCCCCCTGGAGGACCCCCTGGTACCTCCTTTCTTCCAGAACTGCTCCTCCCCCAGCTCACAGACTAGTCACTCACAACAGGTTGGCTGCTAAATGGCCGAAGGACTCCATACTCATCCAGGCCCAAGCACTCAGGCTGCGCTGGCCTGTGGCGGGGGGTGGGCGACCAGGACCTCGGCCTGCAGCAGGAGCAGGTCAGAGCTTCAGGCCCAGAGGGCGGCACCCAAGTACCAGGATGTGGCCACAGCAGGTGAGGGCCTCAGGCCCAGGCCTTCTTGCTATCCCCTGTGAGGACAAGGGAAGGACAGGAAACCTTTGAGGCTTCCTGAAGAAAAGCGATTTGGACCTGGCCGGAGCTGCATTTCTTCTTAGAGTATCTTTTTTTTTTTTTTGAGACAGTCTCCTTAGTAGTTCACAGATCTTGAAGGCACTCTGCAGCCCTGGCTGGCCTAGAATTTGGAGCAATCCTCTTGCCTCAGCCTCCCAAGTGCTAGGTGTGCAGGCATGCCCATGGCTGGCTTTGAGGTACCAGTTTTGTTTTACTAAACATATTTAGTACAGGGTCTACAGGGTCTCACTGCACATCAGACTCATAGTTTTTAGCCTCCCAAGTGCTGGGATTACAGGCACGCACCACCACACCCAGTCTCATTCCGTCTCAGCACCCTCCCAGGGCAGGTACCACCATGCCCAGTCTCATTCCGTCTCAGCACCCTCCCAGGGCAGGTACCACCACGCCCAGTCTCATTCCATCTCAGCACCCTCCCAGGGCAGGTACCGCCACGCCCAGTCTCATTCCATCTCAGCACCCTCCCAGGGCAGGTACCACCACGCCCAGTCTCATTCCATCTCAGCACCCTCCCAGGGCAGGTACCGCCACGCCCAGTCTCATTCTGTATCAGCACCCTCCCAGGGCAGGTGTCCTGGATTGAACCCCAGTCCCTGCATCTGCCTAAACAGGCACTTGAAGTCTTAATTTTTCTTGCAAGAATAGTTAGGAAATAGGATGGCACTGTCTGATTCAGTTTCCTGTACTTTTTTTTTCTGGTACAAGGGATTGAACTCAAGGGTGCATTAGTACTGAGCTGCACCCCAGCCCTTAAAATTTTCCTTTTGAGACAGTCTTGATGGATTGCCCGGGCGGGCCTGGAACTTTCGATTCTCCTGCTTTAGCCTTGGTTACTAGGATGGCAGGCGTTCACCAACCTGCCTGCTTGACACTTACTTGAATGAATGAAATGATTTTGTCACTTCAAGGGAAACTCCTGTTAGTATTTGTTCCCAATGATACAATTTGATTTTTTGTGTGAAAGTCAGAATTCTGGAGGCTGAGAACCCAGCAGCTTGGTGGGACAGCCACCCTGCCTGGCATACGCGAGCCCTGGGTGCAACTCTGGGAACTGCAGGACAACAAAAAATTGTCAAAGAATTTATATCTACCACCTTGAGCCTTTCAGCTTCTCAATGCTTAAAATGTTTTTTCTGATAAGATCAATGACATTAATAAGTGTTGATGATGTAGAATGAAATACGCCACCATCTGGAAGATCTGCACATCACAGCAGTATTTTCAGAGGCAGCCAGTATCTGATAACCTAAAATTAGAAGTGGGGGGCCAGTGAGATAGCTCAGCCGACAAAGTGTCTGCTTAGGCAGCTTGGGCGAGCACAGGGACTGGCCCGAAGCTCCATCCCTGGTACTACGTGCCACGCCTGTCCCGCGCTGAGCTGGCCAGAGTCTGGGCCTGGTGGTGCAGGACTGTAGTCCTAGCACTGGGGAGGCTGAAAACAGGAGGACGAGGCGCATCTGAGCTGCCTGCTGCGACCCTGTAACAACCAAATACACAACAATTAGATGCGGGAAAGCTCTTCATCCTGTGGAAGATAGAAGAGTAGATGTTAGTGCAACGCACTGTTCAAACTGATTGATACAGTTCAGATTCTGTACTGCAAGGAGTCTTTAAGAAATCTCCACTGTTAAGCTGTTAGGAGCCGCTGAGGCTGAAATCGATCCTGTGTGGAAGCCCCAAAGCCTGAAGCTGCCAGGCTACCTCCATCTGGAGAAAAACATCCTGCCTGGACACTGCGGGCTTCTGGTCACTAGGCAACCTGTGTCTTGCAACTTTGTAAAGGTACAAAGGCTCTTACTACAGTGTGTATGGGGGGTGACCCCCAACAGGCTAAGGCTACCGTCTGACACAGTAGCTCGTTTTCTTGCCTATCTTTTCTTCTATCACCTCCAGAGACCCATGGATCCCTCCGTTAGGCCGGTGTGGCAGGTCCACGGGTGATCCCAGCACAGAGGGCTAAAGCAGGAGGGCTGTGGAGTTTAAGGCCACCCTCAACTAAATAATGAGACCCTGTTTCAAAAAAACAAAATAAATAAGAAATGACTACCACTGCTGATTTCTGTTGTTATTATTAAGGGTTTTATTGTCATTTGAGACAGGGTCTCACTCCGTAGTTTAAACTGGCTTTGAACTGACTACAGGGCCAGGCTGACATCGAGCTTACAGCGATTCTCCTGCCTCAGCCTCTGAGTGCTTGGGACCCCAGGCAAGCGCCCCACACCAGCTGGACCACTGCTGCATGTTCGTGATGTATCAGACAGTAAATGCTCTCTTCAACTATGTATCTTCGTGCAGCTTGATTTTCTTCCAGGACATCAGCCAAAACAACACGTGCCAACAGATTAAATACAGAAGCCCATACAAGGACTCAGATGGCTTCTATTAAACCAGACATTATAACATTTATGAAAAATTAAAATAATGCCATTTTGATGAAATGTTTTGTGCTGGGCAGGTTGGGGCTGGCTTGTCATCATAGCACTCAGAGGCTGAGGCAGGAGGATCTCTGTGAGTTCCAAACCAGCTTGGGCTACAAAGTGAGCTTAAGCCCTACCTGAGCTACACATTGAAACCCTGTCTCAAAAATAAATAAATAAATAAAAATAGAAATAAAAAATGAAAAATAAAGGAAATATACAGCTTAACCTGGGCACACTCAGAAGTGTGTGCCCAGAAAGCACGTGCTCAGGGGTGCGTCCACCCTGAAGGTCTCGCCCATGTGCGTGTCTTCCGAATATATCTTGGCCAAGCTGCAAGGTGAAACCCTTTCCAAACCACTGTGGAGACAGCAGAGGAGAAGGCAAAGGAGGCAGGTATGGCAGCTGCAGAGGGGCCACGGACCTGGCCACCAAGGCCACCACCACACAGGAAGCAATTGTGCCTCCAGCCACAGCTGCCTTTTGTGCTGAGGGTTGAGCCCCATCTAACTGCCTGTCATGGTCATAATTTAGCTGTGCAAGGGGCTGAGTTCAATTCCAGTACCCCCAAAACTTAGCTGTGTAATACATAGACTACAGAGGCATCCCCAAGGGAGGGATCAGCAGAGTCCTCACCAAGAGACTAGGAGGCCAGGCTGCTCCTCCCTGCACTGCTCTTCCACAGGCACAGGCCCGGGCTCCAGATGCCAGGATGTGGAAGCTGAAGCAGCCCTGAGCAGCTCAGGCTGCAGGGGGGTGATGGAAGGCCAGGGGAGCCCAGCCCGAAAGAGCTTTCTGGTGCCACCCTCTCCATGGGCCACACCTGACCTGGGGACAGCAAACCAGACGTGTCTGGGGAAGCTGCCTTGCTCATTTCTGCCTTTCCTAGTTTTTCCAAAAGAAGCATTTGGGAGGAACGAGAAAGAACTCAACCTCAAGAGCCCTTGGAACCACAGGGCGCGACCATGTTGAACCTCATTGTCATGGTGCCCCAAGGGGACTTGGATCAAAGCTGCCGTGATACCCAGAGGTCATGGTTGGAACCAAGGGGGCCGAGGAGAGGTCAGTGCCACACAGGTCTTCCCATTTGGGAAATGGCGGAGACCAAGAAAATCCCAAGGGCAACGTCTGTGTAAAAAATAACCAATTCCACTCACACTTGTACACTTGCAGTAGATATTTTCCCTTTTCAGCTAGTATTCTTTTGCACCCAAAATACGATACATTGATTTAGAAATCAAATGAATGTTAAAAAAAGTCCACTTAAAAAAGGCAATCACTGCTTCCCACGTCTATGCATGCATATGTGTATAAATGCATATTATTTATGGGGAGATTCCTTTAGGACTAATTAGGATATTAGGATTATAATCCAAGAAACGTGAAATCAAGATAAAACTTTTTTTCTTTTGTCTTTTTCAGACAGGGTCTCACTGTGTAGCTCAGGCTGGTCTTGAGCTCACTTTGTAGTCCAAGCTGGTCTCGAACTCAGGAGTCCTCCTGCCTCAGCCTCCCAAATGCTAAGATTACAGCATGCATAACCCCAGCTGGTGAGAAAATGAATAAACATGCGCACTTCTTTTGTTTTGGTTACTTGCTTCTTCACAACACTTCCTGTTTACTTCTCTGAGTCCACGCCACTCTGAGCACATTCTCCCAGGGAGCTGGTGGGTGTGCAGGGCCCATCCTCAGGCTTCCCACCCTCCTCCCGTTCACAAAGGATCCACCTCCCCAGCCCCAGTCGGGTCCTTTAGTTTGCTCTTTAATTTATTCATCCTTCTGGTCTCTCATATAGGAGAAACCACGCTGTTGTAGACAGCTAAGTGGAGCAGAAGTGTTACAGGCAGCTGGGCCTCAGGAGCAGTGCAGTGGTGGGGAAGGGCAGAACGGCCACACCCCAGCTGCCCTGGGTGAACAGCAGTGACGGACGCACTAACAGGTGTCCAGCCCCTGGGTGAGGGGCCATGGAAGCCCCTGGTCTGTCCCACGTACACCTGCTACGGGACCTGTTTCTCCATTAGCCCCCATTCAACCCTGCTTACCTAAGTTATTGCACCCAGGATCTTATTGCTTCACCATAGTTTTGTCCCACTTCACATCTACCTGTGATGTCCCATGGGACCAAAGTCACCCAAGCGACCACAGTTGTAATCTTCTTAGTTGATTATGGTTTTCCCACCTTACACCTGCCCCATTTCATGGTTTTGCTCTACGAAAGTCCCTTGAAAAGTGGGATCGTAGGGCCCACCTGGACCCCTTCTATTAGACAGTGTTCTTTCCCTGATAAACAGATTCTGTTCTTAGCCTCTGCTGTTCCTACAATTTGTTCATTGATTTTAAAGAACACAGACTCATACCGGACGTCTCGCAGGTTGTGAGTCTGCTTGCCCTCCATCACGGTGACACTGAAGTTTGTGTGTCCGAGTTACATTATGGTCTCACGGGGCAAACGTCTTCCCACACAGGACACAGTTTCCCTCCAACTCGGAGCTCACTGAGCTGAGCCCCTGCCCCCTCCACCAGCTCCGGGTGAGGGTACCACAGTAATGGCTGTTTTCCAGGAACTTGGGAGAGGCCTTTGTCTACCTCTAATTGGCCCCAGTCACTGGCCTCTCACTTGGGCCTCTGCAGGCACTCAGCAGGAGCCCTTCTGATGTCACAGGGCTAAAAACCTCACCTTCGACTTATGCAAATGCCACTGCTGGACACGGGTTCCTGAAGAGCCATCGAGGTGACTTTGTGTGGAAAGACCATCGATGGCATCCCTCCTCTGTCTTGTCACCTCACCTGTCTGCGCCACCTGGCTGTCCTATAAATACCTTTACACCCTGTAGGAGTCACTTCCAGGTCCTTGTCTTGGTCCAAGAAGCTGATATTTGTAATCCCAAAGTTATGTTATTAAAATCCCATCAAGTTAATTCCAATCTACCACCACTCACAGTGCAACCCAACCCAAAGTAAAGACACTAAAGCATATTTATAATTACAGGGGAGCCAAGGGGCCCTAGGTCCAGCCATGGAGATGGCTTTCCGGAACCAAGAGGCTGACCCAGGGTTTTATTCAGTGGTGGAGTAGTTTGAGGAGGAGTGACTGAGAATTGTGGGAAATAGGTGACTACTGAGCTAGGTGGGTGGCCTACACTTACCTCTGCCATATGCAGAGAGGATATGCAGAGAGAGTAATCTGCTTTATGCTACTGAGATAGTGTCTAATGTTTTAGAGGGTGTGGTGCTTCAGCTTTGATGTATCTCTCAAGCCCCAGGAAATCGTAGCCTGTCTTGAGGCTCGATCCCAGCTGGCGGTGCAGAGCATTAGCTCTTCCACCTTGTCTCAACACAGCTCATATTAAGGAGCAGCAGGTGCAGGTTACTAGGGAAACACGCATGCCACCTTCAAAGACTGTCACCAGCACCTCAGCCAGACCAATACACATTGCTTAAGGCCAATTGGAGGAAAAAAGAAGTGCTAGCCAGCTCTGTACATAACAATATGAGGAAATAGGGTCAAGCTCAGTCAAAATGGAGACAGTCGCTCTTCTTTCAGGGAGAGCTGCTCAGGTGGTCCTTCACAACACCCCACCCCAAGAGGCAGACGTGAGATGGGGGCTCCCACCTCCTTATGTTGGGTGCCTCATACATGAACTTCGTTTCACATAAAACTTGTCATTTTGGTGCTTGGCACCCCATGGAGGTGCAAAGCCAACCTCATTCACTCAGAACTCAGGTCACTGCAGATGTGCCCCAATCAGAAAAGGAGCTGGTGTCTAAGAAATTATATCACTTAGGAATTCTGAACCATGGCTGGGAAGATAGCTCAGTAGAATAGGCACCCACATGGCAAGCATCAGGACCAAAGTTCAATCCCTGGCCCCGCACACCAAGTGGCCCACGCCCTGGACGCTTGGGGGTGCCGCCTTGGCCCTGGATGAGGGTGCCTGCCGTGTGGCCTGGAACCGGGCATGGTGGCTCATGCCTGTAACCCCAGCACTCAGGAGGCTGACACAGGCGATTTCTTCAAGTTTGAGACCAGCCTGGGGGCTACAAAAGTGAGCCAGAGGCCAGCCCCAACTGCATAGTGATATCCTGTCTCAAAAAAACCAAAAAGGTCATCCAAGAGCACAATGTTTTAGGTAATTATGGATTGGCCCAGTTCAAAGATTCAGCTGCAGAAATGTCTGAGATACCGTTAGCAATGTTTTCCTAGCTCCAGATTAAGTGCCCAAACAACAGCCAGTTTACCTTGATTTTTTTTTCTTTGACAATAGGTAGTTCTATGTGTATATACACACTTTTTCCATTTGACATGCCAGAGGAATGCTGTTATGCAATTTCATTTTTTAATAAAATTTTAAAATTCATTTCGAGTCATGTGATTTTAAAAATGTTTTATTATTTATTATTTTTAATTTTTTGGTGGTACCAGGGATTGAATTCAGGACCTCGCACTTGCCAGGGAAGCACTTATCCTGTAAGGGCTGAGTGTCCCGTCGTGGAAGAAGACCCCAAGAGTCAGGCTCTCATGCAACAGGCAAAGGGCATTTATTTTCCAGGCATGCCTGGGGCACACTGAACACGCAGGAACAGTGGGCCCCGATGAACACTTGGGCTAGGATTATAAAGGCAAAAACTGCAAAGCAAGCATAGTTACAGAAGCAGATGGCATTGGTTAGTTTAAATTGACCTTTACGATAACTGGTTGGCACAGGAATTGGGGAGGATTCGGAGAACTGTTTGTTTTAGTTGAGCGTTATCTTTAGGGCTTTTGCAGCTGGGAGGCAAGGGACTTTTTATCTTAGGACAGCTGCAGGTGTAGTATCTCAAGGATATTTTGTTGACCTAGGATGGAGCCTATGTGACTCAGGCCTCACATTCCCCCCTTTTTGTTGTCAATATCTCTAATCTTAGACACTGGTGTCACCCATGTGTTTTGTAGTTAAAGGGGTGTGGGGTCGCAAGTATACAGAGTTTGTCAAGATCCTCAAAAACAGGGAAGGGGTACAGATGTCGGTCAAGATAAGGCTTGGGTCACAGGGGTGAGGGAGTTGGGAGGGGTAGGCGCATACAGAACAGGAACACGGCGAGGTTAGAAGGGCAACAAAATGGAGTTAATTTTGTCAGGGTATAACAATCCCACTGAGTTATCTCCCCAGCACCCACAAAATGTTTTATTTTGAAATATGTACAAATTGACGGGAAGCTAAACACAAACGCCAAGCAAACACCAAGAGATGGCCCATGTGCCCATACCTGTTGCCTTGGGGCAACGTCCTGCAGAACCACAGCACATGGTCACAACCAGGGAACATACAGGCATGCACACAGCTCTCAAAACGTCATGTGTATATACACACAGCATGTGTATATACATCCCTGCGGCCAGCGTCCACTGAGATACGGCACCGTCTTACCTCCATAAGCCTCTTCCACCATTCCCTAAGGGTCACCCCTACCTCAACAAGCCCTGCTGATACAGGGGAAAAAACTGATCTGGGGTGGGTAACCTCCAAATGATACAGGGAACTTCCAAATGACATAGGGAAAAATGATCTCCCAACCTGATCTGCACAAGTTTGTGTTCTCTAAAACCAAAGAATGAATTTTAGGAACAAACGGAGGTTATGAGCAGAATAGATTTATTGAGGGAAAGAAAGGCTCTTGTCCAAGACAGGGACAGGAGGGTGGCCTGAGTGGGTAGTCCCTGGGAAGCTGTCTCTTCCAGGGACTTTTACCGTGTAAAACCACGTGGGGCTATAGTGGAGAGAATGGGAACTTGCTTAGGTGGATGCAGGGTGGGACAAAACTATGGTCAACCAATGGGATTACAAGCACCATTGTTCAGGTAAAATTGATTAAGACCAGTACCAAATTGGGAGGCGAGTCACATAGCAAGCGGATATGAATGTAGAACCGGACTTTATGAGGTAGCCACTCAGTAGTAGTTGGATTAATGATTCTTCGGTCTCCCTCAGGATGATGATTGAGACTTCGATGCCAATCTTTAGGGAGCTTTGGTCTTTAGGTCTGGTCCACGGTGGGAGCATCCATCCCTCCCATAGTTGCAAAATATCTGGTCTTCTGTGTTACCTCTTTCGAGGGCCTGGCTCTGACTGCCTATAATATTTTTATCTAACTCCGCTGCATGCAATACTGCCACTCTAACCCCTGGCAACCACTGATCTACTCTCCATTCCCAGGTTTTAAAGACAAGTGCTTTGAAGCATCATACAAGCCAGGATTTCAAAACAGCAGAACAGAGGTGCCCCCCCAAAGAAGAACCAAAGTACACCACCTTAGACCCACCCACCACATGGTCTTACTCTATAACAATCCCTGGAAGTGCCAGCTTCCCGGGGCCACCTATTCAGGTCACCCCTTCTGTCCCTAGGGCAGAAGCTGTCTTTCCCCACTAAATATTCTGCCCTTACTTAACCTCTGTTTTTTCCTAAAATTCGTTCTTGAGTTTTAGAGAACAGGAACTCGTCCCGGCTTGGGAGTTTCATTCCCCTGTATCAGCAGCACAGAGGGCCAATGACCGAGGAAAGGTTGGGTAGGCCTGGCTGACGGGTTCAGCGGGCTGGAGGCTGTTCAGGAAACCGTTGGAGAAGCTGCTGGTTCTCAGCCTGGCTCCTCTCTTGTAAAGCGTGGGGACTGTTTATTATAGGAATGATGGTGTCTTTTAAGTAAACCATTCATCAGCAATTAAAATAATTCCTTCCTACACTGCTAAAAACAAAAGGGGACCTAGGACATCTAGGACTCGCGCCCCCAGTGGATTTCAGCCTGTACGGCCTGCAGCCCAGTCCCTGGGACGTGCTTTTTATTTTTAATACGCAAGTCAGCACCCAGCCAGGGACTAGTATTTATTGAGGTTCCCTGTTCCTAATGCTCCCCGTCAGCTGGGGTCCAGGGTTAGAGCCGAGGGCAGGCAAAGTCAACAGTGCAATTGTAATTTTCTAACAGCATTCCCCCGAATGTGGCTGAGGGAAGCTCATGCGCGTTGTAAATCCATTTCTGCCGAAAGGTGTGGAAAGGTAAACATTAAATTTGGTCACACACAAATTGTGTGGTTATTTCTACTTCTAGTAATTCTGCCGCGGAGAGGCATGGAAAGCTAGCAAAAACAGATTCTTGCTTTTTTGAGACAGGGTCTCGCCGAGTAGCTCAGCCTGACCTTTAACTCACTATTGTAGCCCACGCTGGCCTACAATTTATAGGAGCCGCTTGCCTCAGCTTTCCAAGTGCCGAGGATACAGACCTGCGCCACCACGCCCCACCAAGATCTGTTTTTCAAAATGTATCAGAGCCAGACTCAGAGGCGGGTACGCGGAGGAGACCAGCCCGCATCCACCAATGGGCGCCTGCGCGACACAGAGACCAGACCCGCCCCATCCCTCAGGGTACGCCCTCTTCCGGCTCCCGTCCCGCCCACTTCACGTTTCCGGATCCTCCGCTTGGCCGGGCTCCACCAACCTCGCTTTCGCCGCGCGCTGTCCCTTGCCTCCGTCGCCGCCTGGCTTCTGCGGGGGTGTGTTGTTTGCGACGCTGTCGTGCCACAGCGCGCTTTACGGCCGCGAGGACGGGTCGCTCCGGCGCCAAGGCCGCTCGGGCCGGGAAGCAGAGTGGGCGGGCGAAGTTGATGCCCGGCGGCGGGGCGAGCGCGGCGTCTGGCCGGCTCCTCACCGCTGCGGAGCATAAGGGGCCCCGGGAGGCGGCGGCGGCCAGGAGTGGCCCGGCAGGGTCCGGCGGCAGGGGCGGAGCGGGCGGCCCCGGGCTGGGTGGCGCAGGCCCGGGCGGCGCAGGCCCGGGCGGCGCAGCGGGCAGAATGAGCCTGAGCCCGAAGGAGCTCTCGAGCCTGCTGAGCATAATCTCGGAGGAGGCGGGCGGCGGCAGCACCTTCGAGGGCCTGTCCACCGCCTTCCACCACTACTTCAGCAAGGCCGACCACTTCCGCCTGGGCTCGGTGCTCGTAATGCTGCTGCAGCAGCCGGACCTGCTGCCCAGCGCGGCGCAGCGGCTCACGGCGCTCTACCTGCTCTGGGAGATGTACCGCACCGAGCCGCTGGCCGCCAACCCCTTCGCCGCCAGCTTCGCGCACCTGCTCAACCCCGCGCCGCCCGCGCGCGGCGGCCACGAGCCCGACCGCCCGCCGCTCTCAGGTGCCCACGGGGCGCGGGGTGGGCGTGGGGCGGGGCGGCGCCTGCTTTCTGCGGGCGGGGAGTGTCCTGGGCGAGCCTCCCTCCGGGAGCTGGCTGGCGCTCCCCGTGGGGCCCGGCCTCTGCGGGGTGGCAGTCTGATTCGCAGTGTTAAAGCCGAGGGGGGTGGGGTCAGGATCAGGCCTCCCTAGATCCGCCTGTTTTCCAAAGTGTTGGGTTTTGTGAATTGCGGTTTGCGGTACCCAGTGGTTAAGTTTTCCACAGTGAGTCGGTGTCAGTAGTTAACATGTTTCAGAACTGCACCCGTTTTGCAGTGTCAGGAGCAGTAGAGGTGACTGAGGAAGCCGAAGGAGTTTTTGGGTCGGGGAAGCATGCAAGGACTTTGCAGCCACCTTCTGCGATGTGTCGCCTGTGCTGGGCGGGAGTCACCAATTCACGGCCTTCACCAGTCTTCTGGGCCTTGTGCGGTGTGCGCACAGCGTGAGACCAGACGGACGTGTTGTGAAGGTGTTTTGCTGTTTGGCAGTGCTGGGGATCAAACCCAGGTCCTCCTGTGTGCAAGGCAGTGCAAGCCAAGTGCCCCACCGCAGAGGTGCCCCACCCCCAGCCCAAGACTATTTTCAGCTGAAGCAGCAGATGCGCCGTGTTGATTCACTTTGGGATAAGACTGGGTGTGGATGGGATGATAGGAGGACCTGGAGCCCTCCAGGGCATCAGTGGGGGGACAGGTGGGAAACGGATCTTAGATCCTTAGCCAGGGGGAGTTGAAGCTGCTGTTTGGAGACTAGCAGTGGGCTTCTGGTGCACAAGGAGGCCTCTTTAGAAGTTAGTTGTGCTGTTGCCACTCTCTGGATCAGAAGCAGTCCCTGCTTTTCTGCGCTGCGCCTGAGAAGGGAAGCTTTGTGTTCCAGCGAGATGATCAGTGCACAGGTCATTCACTTGGCTTTCAGGAGTCTCGTGGCTGCCTAGAAGTGAATACCCCAGGTAGATCTGTGGTCAAGATCTGTCCGAGAGCAGGCCTGGTGGTGCATGCCTGTAATCCCAACAAGGGAGGCTGAGGCAGGCAGATCGGTGTGAAGACAAGGCCCAGGCCAGCCTGTGCTATGATAGCTTTATCCAGCAGCTGCAGCTCAGTGAAGAGATAAGAAAGATAAAAGCCTTTAACTCCAAAGACACAGAGGATCAAGGGCTGGGAGATAATGTTTAGAAATATCTGAGGAGCCAATTGTCTTCCCTGTGGCGGCTGGAAAGGTAAGAGGAAACTGCACCCTGGGCGTGGTTGGAGAAGAAGTGAGGAGGTAGGTGGTCTCTAGGAAGATAAGCTGTTTTAAGGGCTTCAGCTGTATTAGGTGTCCACCATAATAATTCAGCAATTCATATTAACACCAGAACTCATCACTAGTGAGTTCTGAGTCTAGCCTGGGCTGCACTGCCACTCTTCCCCAAAGAACAAGGAAGGTAAGAAGGGACAAAATCCTTGTCCTGAGGATGCTTGTATGAGCCGTGGGCAATGTGGGATTATATGTTAGAAGCCCACTGAGTCCTGAAGGATAGGTTTGGTAAAGTAATTCTAACAAAGTCCTTTTCAGATGGGGGAGTCTAAACCTGTACCTAGGCTGCTGCTTGAGAAGGAATCCATGGGTTTGTTATTATCTGTATGTCTCCATTTTTACCTGTATAATGCAGACAGTAACCCTGGCTGGTTGAGTTGTAATTTTTTAAAAATTTGAGACAGGGTGTCTCACTATGCAGTTCAGGCTGGCCTTGCACTCACTTTTGTAACCCCCAGGCTGGTCTTGAACCCCCTGGTTCAACCTCCTGAGTGCTGGGATTACAGGTGCGTGCCACCACACCTCCTTCTGGGCTACACAGTAGGCCTGGGCTGAGACCACACAGCATGTGGGGCTGGGAATTGAACCCCGGTGTTGTGCTTGTCAGGTAGGTGCTTCTGCCTCTGAGCTATCGAGCCTCTAGAGTTGTAATGTTAAGTATTCTTTATTATTATTGTTAAAAGTTATGAAAGTAGTTAAGAATGGTGCTTAAACACACATGAAGAAATACCAATATCAGAGCTTTACTCTGAATGCTATTATTGCGTGTTTAGGATAAATGTTGTGTGTTTGTGGGGGGATTGATTAATTCATGTTATTTACTGCAGTAGTGGGAACTGAACCCAGAGCTCCCAGCATGCTAGGCAAACACTTTACAGCCGAGCTACACCTATATATGTACTGGCTATATTCAGAAAATTTCTCAGATGATTCTGAGCAGAGTTAGGATTGAGGATGTATTTGGAAGTAAGAAAGACGGTTCCTGAACACTGCAGTCTTGTTGGGCAGGCACACATCTTAGCAGCATGGTCACAGCTGTACCAGATGTGAGATGCAAGGTGCTACTGGCAGAGCAGCCAGCTGTGGGGCTCGGGGTGCTCAGCAGTAATGCTCTCTCTGGCTACTGAGCGGGGTTGTGGGTGGGAGCAGATGTGGCTCTGGCAGGGATATTGAAGAACGGGGTGTATCCAGACAAGCTGAGGGCTTCTGCCCACACGGAGCACAGAGTACATAAGGGAGAACTGAAGAAGTGAGGTTAAGAAAGGAAGGCAGACTGTTGAGCAGTTTTGCAGAAGTTTGGGTTTAATTCTGTATAAGCAAGTCAAGTGCTATGGTGGCATCTGTATTTTAGGAAAGCAGGGAAATGGTTAGGGGCAGTGGGCCCAGATGGTGGATTGGCAGGGCACAACCTTGACCCCAGGCAAGGAAAGAGCATTAAGGAATGAGGAAAGCAAACTGGGAGTTGGGGGGCGTCTGGAAGTCTGAGCTGCAACCCAGGTAAGAGGAGGGGCAGGGGGCAGTCAGGGGACATAGCTGGGCAGAGCCTGAGTCAGCAGGGCTGTTGCTGAGTGGACCTGCAGGAAGGCCATCCCCAGCTGGGCCCTGAAGGAGGCACTGTGCTGCACTCATTGCTTCTTCCCCTTCTAAGCGGTCAGTCTTAGAAAGGACTGAGTGCTGTTCTTGCAGCTGTTCGCCTCATATGCTCCAGTCTTTGCTGGAATTGAGCCTTAGAAAACAGTGTTTGTTTTTAATATATTTAGTGTAGGGTTTAATAGGGTCTCAGTACATAGATCGGACTTAATAGCGATTCTCCTGTTTTCTGCCTCCCAAGAGCTGGGATTATAGGCAAGTGGGCACCAATCCTAGTCTCAAGCACCATCTCAGCAACTCCCCCTGGGGTGGGGCCGGCACTTGCACTAGTCTTCTGAGCTGTTTGGCCGGCCAGAGAACAGTGTTCTTAATAGCTACCAAAACTTTGAGCTTCATTGATAATG
Source organism: Ctenomys sociabilis (assembly GCA_004027165.1). Taxonomy (NCBI): domain Eukaryota; kingdom Metazoa; phylum Chordata; class Mammalia; order Rodentia; family Ctenomyidae; genus Ctenomys; species Ctenomys sociabilis. Next base: position 15,323 of record PVKA01015935.1, read on the forward strand.
CCACAGATCATAGGACTACAAATGACACATTCACATACAGGTTTCATAAATTTAATGGAACACTTCAGATTTTAAAATACTTAGGCTGGGGCTGGCGAAACAGTTCAGCAGACTCAAGTGCCTACTTAGGTAAACTAAAGTGCCTGGTTAAGCGCAGGGACCACCTGTTGGATCCCCAGCACCATCTGCCACGCCAGTTCTGCCCCTGTATGATGAGCTTAGGGAAGCCTGGGTGTTGTGGTGCAGGCCTGCAATCCCAGAGCAGGCAGGCTGAAAGATCACCATGAGCCTGAGCTATGCAGTGAGGCCCTCTAACAACCAAATAACGTTAAAGATAATAATAAAATTGGCACGGTTAGCATGGCAAGTAGCAAGTGTTGATCCATCAAGCTAATTTTTAAGAAGCAGGCATTGAGAAGTCTGTGTTTTCATTTGCAGGGTTCTTACCTCCTATAACTCCGCCAGAGAAGTTTTTCCTTTCCCAGTTGATGTTGGCACCCCCAAGGGAGTTGTTCAAAAAGACCCCACGCCAGATTGCACTGATGGACGTGGGGAACATGGGCCAGTCGGTGGACATCAGTGGGTTGCAGTTAGCCCTGGCTGGTAAGGAGGCGTGTGCACGCTGCGTGGTGACCATGTTCTTGCTGAAGTTAAGGTCTTCCATTACAAAGGCGCATTTCCAGACCCCAAGTAGGAGGCTCTTCATTTCTTTATGCAGTTATAGCTATAAAACTTGGGACAAGCTGTGCATGGCAGTACACAACAAACCCTGGTGCCCTGAGAAGCTGAGGCAGGATGATTGCAAGTTTGAATCTAGCCTGGGCAACTTGGTGACCCTGCCTCAAAGAATTAAAAACAAGAGCCAAGCGTGATGGTGCACGCTTGGATAATCAGTGTGTTCGGGACCATCCTGGGCTACAAAGTGAGCTCAATGCCAGCCTGAACTGATAGTGAAACCCTGTTTAAAAAGCCAAAAAACAATAAAACAAAAAAAGGGCAGGGGATGAAGCCAGTGTGAAAGCCCTGGGTTTAGCCACCAGTACTGCAAAATAAATAATAAATGAGATTTCTGACAGACATACTAGTTTTACCGTAATTTGCCAATGTAAAATTTTCTTAACACCCTGGTCCATACTATGTTTGTCTGACTTTTGTATTTCCATAGAGATGAAAACTGGTATTGGGGTAATGTTACCATTTCTCTTTTTCTGTTTTTTGAGTCATAGTCTCACTCAGTAGCCCAGTCTGGCCTCAGACTAGCAGCAGTCCTGCCTCAGCCAGCAGAGCGCTGGAATTACAAGCGCGCACCACTATGCCTGGCTAACATTTTTCTTAGTAAGTGAACAAGGTTGGAAATCTAAGCCATCCACCTTTTCTCATTCTGGCCATTTTTCCCTTGGACTGATGATAGTCCTGTGTCAGGGATTTAGCCCTCTGTATTTCTCTCTCTCTCTCTGTGGCTGATTTGGCCCACCGTGGGGGCTGGGCTGGCTGGGCATGTAGTGCCAGGGATCAAACCTTGGCCCTCGTGCTTTCCCTAAGCTTGTCTAAGCGGGCACTTTAGACTTCTGAGCTATCTCATTGGCCCTTAGCCTTCTGTATTTAAAATGAGAAGATCTGAAAATTTTTTGGTATTAGAGATCAAACTCAGAATCTTGTGCTTACCAGGCAGGCAGTTTATAATGCTGAGCTATCTCCTCAAGCCCTGAAATAGTACTTCTTAAAACATGCATTTCCATTTTAAGGAATTATAATAAAGTCCACCTGGGGCAGCTGCCCTGCAGGCTAAGAAGTGAAATATTGTTGAGCACACCTGTAGTCCTGGGGCCACCAATGCAGGCAGCTGCCTTACATCCTGGAGGTCGAGACCAGATGCACGGTAACATAGCCAGACCCTGTACCAAAGCAAATAAGCACAGTGACTGTGTTCAGGGCCTATAGGCCCTGGATCTTTCTTCCCCATCTCTAACATAACTTGCAGTACTATATTTGTGAGTCATACTATATTTATCCTTTTATTTCTTCAGTGTCATCTGAGAGATGGCTCTTGGCAGCATGTCCCTGCAGTGGGCACTTTCCTTACTGTTGCACGTTCACACAGGGTCTGTGTGCACACGGCCTGCTGTAAGCGGTTCTGGGTATTCTGTGACACACTAGAAATGTTGTAGGTAGACAGGCAACTGTATAACCTCACTAAGTAGCATCAGCTTGTTTTCCAGAGTTGTTAAATTATGTTAAAAGCTGCATTTCTCATCCCCAGCAGCACCACCTTACCTGATGGCCTTCACCATTTCATAATGCCAGTTTGTGGTTAACCTGCTAGTTCAGTGCTTTGCAACTGAACCTTCCCAAGTTTCTGACTTTGCCAGCTGCTCACTGGCCATCTGGGCTTTTTTTTTTTTTGTAAATGCCTGTTCGAGCATTAGTCTGTTTTTTTCCCAGTGGGATACTGGTTTTTAGCAATTAGGAAATGTGTTTGTGTGCACAGTCTGGCCGGTTGTTTTGTGTTATGGACACCTACTGGCTACAGCTTGGCCCTGCACCCCTCCCGGCGTCCTTAAGTTTTCAGCTGTGTCCTGCTTCCACTCCACAGAGCGCCAGTCGGAACTGCCCACACAGAGCAAAGCCAGCTTCCCTAGCATTCTCAGTGACCCAGACCCGGATTCTTCGAATTCTGGATTTGACAGCTCAGTGGCCTCTCGTATCACAGAATCTTTGGTCAGTGGACCTAAACCACCTATTGAAAGTAGGTTTATACATAAATTCATTCTATACTCTTCATTTGTTTTATTAATAATGACTTTAGTTTTTTTGAATATTACCTTTTGAGCTACACTTCAATGTGAAAATTCGTTGTTTTAAAAAACTACGTAGGGCTGGTGAGATAGCTCAGCAGACTTAAGTGCCTGCTTTGGCAAGCACAGGGACCAGGGGTTGATCCCATCACATGTTGCACTGGCCTGTCCCTGGGGCATGCTGAGCCAGCAAGCAGAGTCCGGGTGTGGTGGGGCACACCTGTAATCCCAGTGGTGGGAGGCTGAAAAAGAGAAGGATCATCATGAGTCCAAGCTGCATAGTAGGACCCTGAACCAAATACTACAATGAAAAAAAAATTACACAGGTTTATTACATTTATCATAAGCATATCTGCAGGTGTAAATACTGATTTTACTGAAATGCATCTGTTTTGAGGGAAGGTCTCACTATGTAGTACAAGCTGACCTTGAACTTGTTTATGTAGCCCAGGCTGGCCTCAAACTCGAGCTGATCCTCCTGCGCAGCCTCCCAAGTGCTGGGATTATAGGCGAGTACCACCACTCCTGGAAAAATGAGGCTGTGTTTGAAACTCATGAACAAGGAGGTGTTTTATGTCTCTTTAATGATCTCATCACTGCCAGTACCTTTTCCACTTGAAAGCTTTATAGATCACAAAGCTTTTAATTACCGTGAGCCGAGATGCCATAGCTGCCATCTGCGTGGAGAGTCAGTGAGCACCAGCTGCTGCGTGGGGATAGTGTGCTCATGGGACCCCAGAGCACTGTGAGGTTGAAGCCTCCCTCAGATTTTTTGTGCCTCTTGGTTTACATCAGCGCTTTGACATATGTGGGTGGTGTGCTTAAAGTTGTGGTCAGTCATGAGCCCACAGGTCTGTGACCTGTGATAGTGTCTGCTTGGTCAGGTGTGAATTGTGGCCTGGCAGGTCCATGCAAAGCGCATCACTCAGAATGAATCCCGCTGCAGGCGTCCTGGCTTGCATGTCCCATTAAGGGTTGCAGACTTGCTTCCCCTTCAGAAGGGTCTGAGGAGATGCTGATGCTGGTCCTGAAGGCCGAGTGCACATTCAGGCAACGAGAGACGTGGTGATTCTCAGCCAGAAAATAAGCAGGGCCAGTGAATAGTAACCTGTCATGTGGTGGGAGTAAGCCATGTCTGCCCTCTGGAAGTGAGCGGTGACCCTGAGCAGACTCGAGCTGGAGCTCGTTTTAGTGGTGCATCACTTACACACCAGCTTGGCTTTGTAAATAGCCACCGAGTCCCTTCACTCTTGTTTTACTTGTTTCATGAAAATACATATGGAATTGAAATTTGAGCATTCATGAACTTCATATACATTTGAAAATGTCAAAAAGGTCTACCACTGTCGTCTGTACTTCTGTCATCTGTCACGGCACTTCAGTGTTGGGAGCTGCAAAAGCTAAAAATTGTTTAAACGTGTGAAAGGAAGCCTAGACCTCGGTGCCTAAAGCAGGGAAGCTACCTCAGTCCTGAGATGGCATCCTGACTGGTTGAGTCAGCTGTTAGTCACTAGGCCACCTTGTGTCACGTGTTACTACCTTTGCAAAGGCATAAACGAACACCCCTACTGTTGCTCTGGGTGGGGGTCGGCAGGCAGATGTTTCCACCTAGCCCAGCTCTTCTCTTGTCTATATTTTCCTCATTCCTGGGTACATCACACTGAGAAACCAACAGACCCTTATAATAAAAGTACAAAAATCAAGTACAAATCTTACTGGTTTCTCAACAGTGTATTAGTGGCAACTTAAGAGTGGGTGATGTGAGCCCATAGCAGCAGTCACATGCCAGTGCTTTCTTTCCAGGCCACTTTCGGCCGGAATTTATCCGTCCACCACCCCCGCTGCATATTTGTGAGGATGAACTGGCCTGGCTCAACCCCACAGAGCCCGACCATGCGATTCAGTGGGATAAATCCATGTGCGTTAAGAACAGCACTGGGGTGGAGATCAAGCGCATCATGGCCAAAGCCTTCAAAAGCCCCTTATCTTCTCCTCAGCAAACACAGGTATGTATGAAAAGAAAGTCATCACAAGCTGGCTTTTGTTTCCTGAAGTGACACGAATGGTGTATGACAGTTCTGGAGCCAGCAACCTCCAGGGGTCTCAAAGGTCCGAACAGCTGAGCTTGGCCATGCCCCTCCCCCTTTGGTATTGTGGTTCTATACAGAGGTCCAAAGATTTAAATTTCAACTTTTGTTTTGGTCAGTGTGTCCCCAGCATGCCTGGGAGAGGTGGAGGGGACTTCCTTTTGTGGGCCCTGCCCCTGCTGTGCCTGAGCACACCCTTTATGTATCCTTGCACAGGAGTGGGAGTTACTTGGTGTGTGAGATGGGCAGAGATGGCTGTGGTGGGCCTGATGGGTAGCTCCAGGACAGGCAGGACCCCCTCGAGAAGGCGCCACCTATGTGAGCTGCACTCAGTCTGCTCAGTTTAAAGTTAGGAGACAGATAACTGCTCCAATCCAGTTTATTTTCAAAAATATTTTCAGTCAAGTAATTGGTAGCTGTATTTATATTCTGATTTATTAGAACATCCTTGGAAATGTAGCTCAGCAGGCAGTGCCTGCTTGGCAAGTGCAAGGTTGTGAATTCAATTCCCAGTTTAAAAAAAAAAAAAAAAAAAGTAAGGAGGAAAAAATAATAGTCTGAAAGAAGATACTTGGCCAAAAACTGAAGTCCTGGTGGTGTGACACCCAGGATGGCCCTGATCCTACATTCTGTTCTCTTAGAAAGGGCTTGGGGTGCACTGCTGTTGTTGCAGCTGTCTCTTAGTGCTCTGTGGTTCTGGGGAGAATTCAGTTACTTTTGGTTACAATGAATGACAGAAGCCCTTCTGCAGAGAGCTAGGGGACCGATACACTGTCACCAGCAGATAGCACCTATCCAACCACAATATCTGGTCTAGTTTCATATCTGGGAGGAATCAATAGCAGATTTGTAAATTGTCTCATATGTTTTTATTTGGTGTTATGCTTCAAGTTTTAAAATGTCAAGATGTGATAAAAGGTTTAAAGGAAGAAACCCAATTCATTGAAAATGTTTTTATGTAAAATACTTTGCCCGCAGGGAAAAAAAACCTTCCTGATTAACTCAATTCTTCAAAAAATTATTTTTTAGCTCCTTGGTGAGTTGGAGAAAGACCCCAAACTTGTCTATCATATTGGCCTCACTCCAGCCAAACTTCCAGACCTAGTGGAAAACAACCCACTGGTCGCTATAGAGATGTTGCTGAAATTAATGCAGTCCAGCCAGATCACCGAGTATTTCTCCGTGCTGGTCAACATGGACATGTCCTTGCACTCAATGGAAGTTGTGAATCGGTGAGTGTTCCTGCTCTTCAGGTATGTGAAACCAGATGCAGAGAACCCAACTGAATGGCTTCCTGCTCTTCACCAGAGGTGACCCCATAAGGAGCGAGCTGCGCCCCAGGGTGAGGGCACGAGAAGTTAGCACCATTAGGAGGACCTCTGAGGCAGGATCCCAGTATACTTCATATTAATAAGTAAAGGAAAACTACTTCCATCTATTCATAAGGATGAACTTAACTGCTGAAATTTACATCCCTGTGTAATTCAACCCCCTGCTGTTAGTCTCCAAGAAAAACCATAAAATCACCTCCTAATAGCTGTGGCATGGAGAAGTAAGGTCTCCTGGGCAGACTGCTTCTCACTCTGCTGTGCTATCAGGAAAGGCCACGTTTCTGTGTGCACAGGCCCTGGACATGGTGGTCTGCATGACTTGTTTCCATGTTTCAGTAATTTAGGAATTACATGGCCTTGAGGGGGCTAGTCATTGCCTTGAATTCCAAGCAAGTAGTTAGAATACCTTTGAACACTTTATTTGAACTGGATTTTTTTTGTGTGTGTGGTGCAGAGGATTGAATTCAGAATCTTGCACATGCTAAACAAGGGATCTACCACTGAGCTATATATACCCTTAGTCTTTTTTAATTTTGTACTCAGGGACCTATGTTCAAATTATTGCTCAACATATTCTGCTGGCTCAAACCACTAGTGGTACATAGGTGACTGTCCCATTGGTGATCAGTGCCACTGTCATTTTACTAGTAAAATTAATAAGCTGCTAGATGGGCAGTCAGGCAGATACCACTAGAGGGGCAAACTCCCAGCAGTGACATACTGAATTACGGCTGTATTATGTTAGTAATCGCAGGATGCTAAAAAGTTATCAAAAAAACAAAAAAAAAAAGTCACAAATGAGTAAGTAGATTTTGGGTTTATGTCCCAAGAATGTAAAACTAAAAAATTGGGATCAGTAACAGAAAATTTCACAGCATGACCACAGGCAACTTTCTGTGCTATCGTAGCAAATGACTAACAGGCCTATTTTTCTTTTGTGCAACAGACTAACGACAGCTGTTGATCTACCTCCTGAATTTATTCACCTTTATATATCAAATTGCATCTCTACCTGTGAACAAATTAAGGATAAGTATATGCAGGTAGTGAATGTTTCTATAAATTTCATAAATCCTTCTAGGAAAACATGTAAACTAAAACTTAATGTTTTGTTTTTCAGAATCGTTTGGTGCGTCTTGTGTGTGTCTTTCTCCAGTCCTTGATCCGCAACAAAATTATTAATGTGCAGGACTTGTTTATTGAAGTGCAAGCCTTCTGTATTGAGTTCAGTAGGATTCGAGAAGCTGCAGGCCTATTCCGGCTGTTGAAGACACTGGATACTGGAGAAACGCCTTCAGAGACCAAAATGTCAAAATAAGACCTCTCTAGAACCACCTTATCCATCGTTCAGCTGTACTGTGATTAGTTTTTAAAGCTCAAATTTTTAAAAATTCTATAGTGGATTGCTTGCTCTAATGCATATAAACAACACTTTGTACCTAATGCAACACTGTACTTTTCCTGTAGATGAACTTTTGGTGAGCACCCGAGTGCTCCTTCAGGTGTCTCACTGGTTATTATCCTTGGCAGACCCATCACCCCAGGGTCACTGAAAGCCAGGAGGACTCTTTCCCTTTTTATGATAATGCTAAGGAACAAATGGTCTGTCTTTGTTTAAAAGGCATGATGTAAGCTTCTGGTAAGTCAGAAACTTTTTTCTAGGGTTCTAGTGTTTTGCTTGTGGCAGTGACAGCAGCTGAGCATAACTCCTGTTAGGAAGGAGCCCAAGCCAAGGCTGAGTTCTCATGGGGACTTTCAGAAACAGACCACAAAGCAAACGCGTCTTTGAGGCTGCAGTTCACACGGCAATCTTCAGGACCCTTACTGTTTGCTGTTTCATTCCTCCGGTCCTGTTAGCCCGAGATTACCATTTTTGGTCTTACTTTTAATGGAAAACGTGAGTAATGTTTTGGGAGGTAGCTGCTCCCTGTCACGAGGTTGATGTGTGGGGTTTGGAGATGGGAACAGGAGTGGTGTCTTGCTGTCAGGTCGCCCCGTGACTCTGGGTAATGGTGCCTTCGATTAAAGTTCTTTTTTACTGTCAGAAGATCTTTTTATTTGAAGAAATCATGAAAGGTTTCCTTTTACAGAGTTACTCCCAAGGTATATGTACAGGGAAATAACCTGTGAAGGAATCAAGGGTTTTGTATGTTTGCTGGGAGGAAACACAGTAGTGACGTAAGCCCACGCAGCAGGAGTTCGTCCTTCCAAGCAACTGGGGATGGCGGCAAGGCTCAGTGCCTAGAAGTGTGTGCCCTTGCTTTGCAGTCAGCAGCACTGGTAAACAACAGTTCTAGGAACACTTTCATGATGGTGATTTTGGTGATGGCCCCTGCAGAAATGGTGCAACTTGGGTTCTGTGCCCGACGGATTCTTAAGCAAAGCACACTGCAGAGCCGCAGGCCCACAGCATGCCAGCTTGTGCCTGTGCAAGGCGCACACGGCATGACCACACCTGGCACTAACTGCAAAAACAAAACATGGCACTCCTGTGACAGGGCGTGGACACTTGAGGGCCTCATCCCCTTTCATCCCTTAAGAGCAAACTGCTGAGCAACTCAAATTCTTTACCACTGTAGCAGCATCTGCCAAAGGGTTGCACGTGATGCTTACGGATCATAAATTTTGGGCATTTTTTTTTTGGCGGAACTGGGGATTGAACTCAGGCCCTATTCTACTGAGCTATCTTCCCAACCCCCTGGGCAAATTTTCAACTGCAAATACAGCAAGGAGGAAATAAAAGAGTATTCACCTTTGAAAAGTTACTTATGATGGCTCAGCAGATTAAAGTGCCTACAAGCAGGTTAGGGGTGAGGGGAAGGTTAACCCCTGGGGCTGCTGTGCTGGCCCCGCCCCAGGGCACACTGAGACCACGACTGAGCATGGTGGCATGGTGGAGCGCCCTGTAATCACAGCTCTTGGGAGGTTGTAAACAGATCACTACACAAGTTAGATCTAGTAGTGAGACCTTGAACACCCTGTAGACCCCTAAAAAAATATAAATTAAATGAAAAGGTTAATGACAAAGAATAGTAACTGGAGGAATTGTTGGAAAACTTGTAAAACTGAATGAGTCATCACTGAGGTTTAATTTTGGGTACAGTGTTGGGGACTAAACACACATGCTGGGCAAACACCATTGCTGAGCCTTTTCCCTGGCCTCTGTAGGCAGGGGCTCACTAGTCTAGACTGGACTTGAACTTGGGTCCTTCTGCCTCAGCTCCTGAGTGGACAAGTCCAGCACAAAAGTGTCTTCAGTTAGGCATACTTTGAAGTAAAAGACAAACTGGTCACAATCAGCCCAAAAGCTGAGGAAAGACCATCTGCTTAAAACTAATCCTGGGATTCAATTCACTTTTAAATATAAAGGAGCATGACTTCACTGAGATTAAAGAAAATGCCCTGAATTTCTGAAGCTGCGCATGTCCATGTCCGTCTGGATGGAACGCCGGGCTAAGCTCCGGGTGAGACGGCACTTTAATCTGCTGAGCCATCATAAGTAACTTTTCAAAGGTGAATACTCTTTTTATTTCCTCCTTGCTGTATTTGCAGTTGAAAATTTGCCCAGGGGGTTGGGAAGATAGCTCAGTAGAACTTTTTTAAGTTCCAACTTGAATACCTTCAAATCACCTGTTGAAGAAAGGACAATAAGTAACAGCACAGAAGTTATTTCTAAGGAAAATAGTCTGGGATCCTAAAACATAACCACTCCAGTAAATCTCATAGTATTTATGTGAGCAGCTTTACAAACAGCACTCAATTTGCACAAGCTCATTGACAACTAGTTTTGAACAGTACACTGTTACATATCTTAAGTGACCTGAATTTCACGGGGAATGATAACTCATTTAAGAACAGAGTGGGGCTGGGGAGATAGCTTGGTAGTGTAAGCACCTACCTGGCAAGGACTTGAGTTTGATTCCCAGTGCTCCATGCCATGTTGACCTGGAACCTGCTGGCTACCGAAACCACGGGTAGTGGCACAGGCCTGTAATCCCAGCATTGGGGAGCTGCGACAGGAGGGTCCAACCTGCGTAGCAAGGTCCTGCACCCAAAAAAAAAGTATCTGGAAAACCTTGTCTTACTGACAACTGCTTACTATCTGATTTTGTTTCATATCTGATCTTTTGCAATTACATAATTATTACTGTCCACGTCAGTAATCACAAGCACCCATGTGATCCTGGGACCCAATACCCAAGCAGACATTCCCTGCTTTCTCAGGACAGCACGAGACACTCAGACCTCATTAAAAAGGATACTTTTTTTCTAACATTTCAAATGAACCCAGCACAAACAGGTTTTTTTTTTTTTTTTTTTATTTGAGCCAGGGTAGTTCAGGCTGGCCTCAAACTCATGCTGATCCTCCTGCCGCAGTCTCCCAAGTGCTGGTGTACAGGCCTGTGCCACCACGCCTGGCAGGTAGAGCTGATTAGGACATGGCTTTTCACTTTTATAACAATGTGAGGACAAACATTTTGAAAATGAAACACTGGGATGTTTTTAAAACCTCAGAATAATAGCTGAGAAAGTGTATGTGGCTTCTCTAGTTAGCGGCTATCTCACAGTATGTGTTCCACCACAGAACTAGCTCTGCTATATGCCAACACCTGTGTCCAGAAATCAGGAAAGCAGCTTCTGGCTGCTGCTGGCAGCTACGCCGTCTCACCAGGGAGCTTAGCCCGGCGTTCCATCCAGACGGACATGGACATGCGCAGCTTCAGCAGCCCACAGTTCTAATGCCTTGGTTAGGCCCTGCTCAGTCGGGCAAGAAGCGCTCACTCTGGCGCTACTGAGGTCAGACCCGTGTTTCGCTTCAGGAGGTTTTGTCACCGTGCGCCCACATGGAGAGCAAACTGTAGATGGGGACACTGCAATTCGGCCTTTTGTGTCATCATTCCTCAGCAGGCACAGGGCGCTACCTTGCAGAAGGCTGGCATGCTCATGACCCCAAAGGACCCGGCACATGAGAGATCATTACCTGCTGGTGGTGGCCCGTGCTCACACTGGGTGGCCATGTGTTTTCTGCTGGGAAATGGTTGCCCAGCAGAGTGGCCAGAAAGCAGAAGAGCCAGGAGGGCAGGCAGCAGCCATGTGGGCTGCAGGGTCACGCATGCCACCTCCTTCACACTGGCACCTGCTGCTCCACATTAGTGACTGATGGCGTTCGCAGCTGTTGGACAGAAAGTGGTCACCACCGTCAACAACTAATGCAGAACTCCACTGTGTCCCACATTTCACCTAGATTCCCACATTCCTGGAGTCTTCCCAACTTCAAAGTGTCAGCCATGAATCTGGTAACAATCGAGGAGGCTGTTTGTACAGCTGCCAGCTAAGAATGCCACTTCCATAACCAGTGTACACAAGTCCCCTGTGCTCTCCCTGAATCCACAGCATAACGTCTGTCAATTAAGACAAAAGAGCCAACAGCCCACCTGGCACAGAGGACCCATGTGTGCACTGCTTGCATTGAGCACAACAGACGGCCTTGAGATAGTGCAGCTAGACGGAACCCAATGTGGGGCTGTTGTTGCAAGGCGTGCTCAAACCCAGACAAATTTCCTATTTCAGTAGCTCCTCACACTGGATCTGTTGCATCGTTCACCTCAGCAAAACTACTCATAAAGAATTTTACTATGATACGAGGAGTTGGAATCACAATGAACACAACAAATTGCCAAAATACGATTTATAGACACTCAACCTAGGTTTGCCATAAGGATACATACAATTCTCTATAATTTTTGAATTATACTTTTCTCATTTATTTTTCCAATAAAGATATACCCAACAATTAGTTTAAAAGCAAGTAAGGACAACAGTTCAATATTCTAAAAGATCACACTGCTTCACAGAGGGTGAGAAAGCATGTGTATCTGGTGCTAGGCTTCACTGCGCAGGAGCTTTCCAAACCTACCTACAGGTGAGCAGCAGGGGAGCACAGGGCGGGGGCCGAGAGCACAGGGCGGGGGCTGCACAGAGCCATGCATGTTGGGCCTGCTCACAAAGGCTCCTGCTGGCAAACAGAAGCAGGTGGCAGGGTTTTGTTTTTGCTTGTACTCTCTGCATTGGGCATCTTTTCCAGAATCCCAGAATGAATTATATTCATGAACCCAGGTCCTGCCATAGGGAGTCTCCTTAAAAACTACCCATCAAAATTAGGGGCCAGAGTAAAGCTCAGCTGTGCTTGCCTGGCAAGTGACAGTTCTTCAGTTTGGTTCCTGCACCCCTGCTAAAAAAAATTGGTTATTTTTTCTAATAAAAATTCATCTAGTATCCCTTTACAACTGAAACCAATACATGACATATTACAGAAAACAGGGAATGCTTAAATTTATAACAGTAAAAGATACACTGCTATTAATTTCCCTCAAAATACTCTCCCTCACGTCAAATACAGTGATCCCGTTTCTTGCTGCTTTCTGCAGCAGTTTTGGAGTTCTCTTTCCTGAGTTTCTAGTTGCCCTGTTGCAGTGGCCTCAATGTCCTGAATCAATTCAAAACACTGACCTTTTAAAAAAAAAAAAAAATTTACTTGACACAGGGTCTCACTACATAGTTCAGACTCATAGTGATCCTCTTGTCTCAGCCTCCCCAGCATTGGGATTACAGGTGTGCACCACCATGCCTGGTTTTGGGGTGAGCATAAATAGCATGCAGTACTTCCCAGCTCCTTGTGGTCATTTTAATTTTGGATAAAAATTAGAAGTCAGATGGTGCCACACTCAGGAGGTGGAGGAGACACCACGAGTCTGCCTTCTGTCAGATGGGGCAAAGCAACAAAGTTCGCTGTGCTTTTGGTCATGTTATCAGGACACTCAGGAAAGAGATCTGCGCTCAGCTGACATGTACATCTAGCCACCTTATCCACCTTCTTTATTTTTATCCACTACCTCAAACTGTATTGTGTCAGTCCTACAGAGCACCTGGAGCCACCCAAGCAACCTGGATGGCAGGGAGTTGCAGAGCCTTCTTTGGAAGGGCACAGCACAGCCCAAGTCTCTTTGAGACTAGGCAGTTCAGGCTGGCCTTGAACTTGCTGCTATCCCCCTGCCTCTGCTTCCATAGCCCTGGGATCACAGGTGTGCCCCACCAGGCCTGGGAATAGTTTAAAGAAATTACATAAAATCCTGGGTGTGGTGTCACATACTTGCAATCCCAACATTTGGGAGGCTTAGGCAGGACTATCAACAATTCAAGGATAACCTGAACTGTACAGCAAGTTCAAAGCCTGCCTGGGCTACATAGCAAGAGCCTATATCAAAAAACCAAACCAAATTAACACTAAAATCTGAAATGTACGGTAGTACTCTCATTCATGGAATTGCTTTCCACGATCCTGGTCTCATGCTGGGCGGGAACCAAATCAAATTTAATGGTTTGGTTTAACTTTATGGAGGAGGCTGATTCAGTTCTCATCCAGCTGGGTCTGAGACCAGAATTGTGGAAGAACTAAGTCCCTGAACCGAGGCAGTCCCTGAGATTCTAGGCAGCAGAAACACACCACCTATTCATCTATAGTTTCACATACTAGGTACAAAAGCAGGATATGGAACAGCTTACACCATGTGCCCCCATCCTTAAACAGGGAAGAAGCCCTGGAAAGTTCAACAGTTTGAAGTGGTACCCCTAGGTGTTAGATTATGGCTTTAATTTTTTGCTTATGGCTTTTGCATTTAGGAGCTTCTTAAGGACGCCATGCTTAGAAATTAGAAATTCCTGCCAGTCTCTTACCTAGCAATGCTGTGACTTCTCTGGCATCCTCAACACAGCTGGCGCGGCACTGAGCACAGCTCACTGGGGGATGGTGGTGAGGAAGGTGATGGCAGGGGGCTGCCCATGCTTCTGTCTGCATCTGGAAAGGGCCCCCTCAGCATCTGAGCAGAAGCACTCCCAGGGATGGACTCTGCTGCCCGCCATCAGGCTCTCCCTGTGGAATTGCAACAGACAAAAATGCTTTTGCTGAGTGAGAAGGCTTAAGTCTGCCTATTGTTTTGCTAACAATCCATAGTAGATGGCATTTACTTTTGAGCAAGAATCTGGAAAGACCCACATTCCTTCCCAACAAGCAGCCTACTATGCATTCTAGTTATGGAGCCAATGTCACCTGACAGAAAGGACAGCTTTCCTACTCTCCTGCCTCCCTTGGGGAGAGGACAGGAACCAGTCTGCTTCAGAAGTGCCACCAATCGCCATGTTCAGCCTCCCAAGCGCTGGAATCATAGGCACACCCCACAGGTGGGGCTGGCACGGCAAGCCAGGGATTGAACTGGGCTGCTGCGCTTGCCTAAGCAGGCGCTTTAAGCCATTGAGCTATCTGGCCGGCCCTGAAAATATTGTTATTAGTAAAAACTTTAAATAATATTTCCTTCCTTCCCTTCTTCTCTCTCTCCCCTTTGTCTTTCTGAGAAAGGGTTCCACTATACAGTGAAGGTTGGACTTGAACTCACTTTGTAGCCATGTGGGCCTCAAACTCTCAGTGATCTTCCTGTTGGGATTGCATGTGTTTCCTACCAAGCCCAGCTTAACCCACTATTTTTAAAAAGGTCAAACATAAGCAAGCATAAAGACAATTTCACTACAAAAGCAAAGTTGAAGAACCTATTGAAAAAAAGGAAAATTTACGTTTTGGGGGATCGTACTGGAAACAAACCAGGAAGTCCACACACTAATCACAGGCTACTGAGCTCCACACCCATCCCCACAAAACCAATTCTTGCACTGAAATACCCGTGAGAAAGGAGTGTGGATGGGTATAACATCCCCTCAGTGTATTAAGGTCCTAGAAGAAAAGCGTCCTGTCCACGCCTCAAGCCAGGAAGAGCACTTTCCATGGGCACAGCAGAAGACTCTGGGAGATGGCCCTCCCTGCTCTCTGCCCTTGAGCACAGGTCAGAGACAGGCCTTGTCATTCCTGTCTGGAGAAGGACAAAGAGCACAAATTGATCCAGACTGAAAAATGTCTAATTCCCTACACAACAGAACATTTATTACATTCCAAATAAAAAAGTTATTTGCAGGATGGGTAGGGAGGGGGCTTGCTAGTTAGCTCAGTTATTTAAGTGCCTGCTCTGGCAAACCAGGTCAGACACAGGGGACCATGGTTTAATCCCCAGACCCACCATTAAGGCAGCCTGAGCCAGCCAAAAAAAAAAAAAAGGTTGGGTATAGCAGTGCAGCCTGTAATCCCAGTACTCAGGAGGCTGAGGCGGAAGGATCACTGCAGGTATGAGACAAGCCTGGGCTACAAAGAGAGCTGAAGGCCAGCCTAAACTGCATAGTGAGACATTGCCTCAAAAAAAAAACAAAAAAAGTACTTTCAAAAGTCTTTCGAATACTTAAAATGAAAATAAAATTAAGAATATCCATTATAAGTTCAAGCAATAGATAGGATACATCTATAAACTGTTTAAAAGCACAATGATATTTTTCACAATTACCTGACTTCCACAGGGTGAGCCAGTATATAAGAAATACTGCGCATGGTAAAATAGCAGTGAGGGAACTGACAGAATCGCTACTGTGACGAATGCAAAAAGGCTGGCGACTGTCGCTGAGCTACACACAACTGGCTCCAACCTGTATGGCCACTGTCACTGGGGTTCCTTTCAGGACCACATCCAGAATTTCCCGTCCTTTTGGGCAGCTAACCAGAACGACCACCATATTTCCTGTTCCTGTATAAAGAACAGAAGAGAAAGTTCATGCTTGTCAACACACATATTTGAAAACTTCGATAAAACAGGTAATTTTAAGGAAAATATCAATTAACAAAACTAGTTCAAAAATACCACCACTGAACAAATAAAGCAGACTGATCACATTTAGGAAAAGCAGAGTAAACCACCAAGAACTACCCCGAAGGAAGTAGAGCACCATTCAGTTTTTCGGGCAAAGTTTATTGAGAAGTCATTCCAAGGTTGACTGAAAAAAAAAAGGAAGATTTGAAATCCTTCCTAATTATAAAACCAAACATGGTATTAATAAAAAAGAGCCAGGTGTGGTGGCGAGTGCCTATAATCTCAGCATTCAGGAAGCTGAGGCAAGAGGATCGCCATAGAAAAGGCCAACCTAGGTGTACACGAGTCCAAGGCCAGCCTGAACTGCACAGTGAGGCCCTGTTGCCAAGAATAGAGAAAACAAGGGGAGAAGAAAAGGAAGTCATTCACTTGCAGAAAACAAAATGCAGAAGGGTTTCTCAAGCACTAGCTTTACTCACTTATAATTCATATACCATACAAAAACCCCTCAAAACACACAATTCAAAACAACATGACCAACAACACCCCCCCCCACCCCACTTCAGGCTCTGGGCCTCCAGTTGGACTCATGGGGGCAGTGTTCGGGGCTCGAGGTGTTCAGCTACACTCTTTGTTCTTCAGTGCGTGGACAGATTTCCTGCACTCTTTGTATATGATTCTTTGGGTGACTACTATAAAATAATTTTATAAAATATGTGTCCTGTATTGTTCCCCTTGCAAATTCCCAAAGTACAACAAAGTTCTAGTAAAAGCATCCTACAAACTTTCGGGTGAGCCTTTCTCCAGTGTCTTCAGCATCTTACTCCACTCTTTTCTCTCTCAGGAAGGAAAATTCCCATCACACCTTAGGATCTGACTGACCCTGGAATTTGTGTTTTCCAGCAACACTGGGCTGGATATGTAGCCATAGCTGATGTTGGTGAAGCTTCGTAGACACCCCTCTACTCTACACCTTCGGTAATTTCTTTATAGGTCTCTGCCTCACCAGACAAACACTACCTGGCTTGTTTTGTTTTGAAAATTAGTTTCTGTAACTACAATATGAAAGCAGTGACAGCCAACAGAATTTCTGCCTGAATAAACCAATGAAACTGGCCTATCTTCCAGGACTACAGCTGAGGTGACTCATAAGAAAAATCATGGAATCTGTAGCAGGGGAAAATAGTGCACCAAATAGGAATGTAGGTATTTTAGACATCTGAAGCCATTACACAGAACAGATGTTTTCATGCTGGGTTAGGGTGGAGTTAGGAGGTTTATGAAAATAAATGCAATTCGTTTTTGAGCACTAAAAATATTTAAATTATGTTTTATGAGTGTAGTACTACAGATAGTCAAAAATTATTATTCTGTGAAAGACTAGTATTAATTACCATGTTCTGGCAACCTAAAATGTACAATGTGCATCTCTTATTATGTGACTTCCAAAGTTCAGGCATCTCTTCTCTTCCCTCCCCTATTGTCTCAATTACTCTTCTCTTGTTGCTGGGACAAATACCTAGACACCCAAATTGAAGGAAGGAAAAGTTTATTTAGTTCAGTTACTGGAGCTCAGATACTGTACTCCAAGGCAGAGCTGCTCAAGGCTGAGAACAGTTGGGGGGGGAGGGCTTCTCTTCCCACCTTACATTGTAATGCAAATTACCTGCCCAGGGCTCCTGCAGCATCCACACCCACAATAATCAACCACAAAGTCCAGAAGCTGCCCCAAGACTGCCTGAGGCTTTTTTTGGGGGAGACACCTGTACGCAAACCATAAAACCCTCTTTTCCTTTCTGCTTGAGGCAAGATCTCACTGTGTAATTCAGGCTGGCCTTGAAGTAGCAGCAGTACACCTGCCTCAACTTTCTGAGTGCTGGGATTACAGAAGTTCACCACCTAGATGAAGTATTTCTTACACATTTTTGAAACCAACCTTGTCCCCACCCCAACTTGGTCATTCCTTTAAACATAGCTCTAAGCCTGTACTTGGCCCTTGATATAAAACTTGAAGCAATCTAAGTGCCATTCCTAAAGAGTCTCACTAAAAGCCGGGCGTGGTGGCGCAGGCCTGTAATCCCAGCACTCGGGAGGCTGAGGCAGGAGGATTGTTGTGAGTTCGAGACCAGCCTGAGCTACAATGCGAGCTTAAGGCCAGCCTGAGCTGCATAGTGAGACCCTGCCTCAAAAAGACAAAAAAAAAAAAAGAGTCTCACTGAGATTTCAGCTAAAAGACTGTGACGGTTACTCATAATATCTGCAATAAGGCCAACACTGTAAAAAGACTGTTCCAATGGCTTTCACTAATCTACAGCCTTGCACTACCTGTGGCCTTCCTTGATGGTTCTGTGGCTCATGTGTATGTAATTCTGCCAAATTCAAACCATTTTCCCTGAAAAATTCTGTTTATTGCTTCCAGTAGACCATAAGCTCCTCAAGGGCAGATAGCATAAAACTTCCATCCCCCTTTTCCCCCAACAGTGACATTACCTGGCTCAAGGAGCTGCTCAATATGTCTGCCAAAGAAAATAGAGCTAACTTTGGGTATTAGTGAACACCCTTTCTTGATATTGACAGGATATTATTCAAGTCACAAAATTTTTTAAAAAGCCGCAAGGAAATTAGAATTTAGCATCTAGTTCTGGATTCCAGTGAGGCAGGCAATAGCTTTTACAAAAACTGGGGAAATTCTTCGTGGACCTTGGGAAGAGACAATCCCAATCAGCCTTCCACTGCACAAGACCACCTCTACCTACTTCACAGAAATCCAGTGTGACACGGAACTCAAGGAACTGCTGAGCCTCTGGGGCTCCTTGTTCTGCTCAACTCAGGAGACCTAAGGCAGAGGTCAAAGCTGGTTCCTTCTGATACCTAAGTTCCACTCTTAAAAAGTCACAACATATTTGTTCCCTGTACCTATGTGGACAAGGGTATGGTCAAGGGTAGGCTCACTGTTTTCCATCTCTGCAATCCCTAGAACTACCCTTCATAGTTCTACTTGGACTAGCCCAACTGTTTAACTGACCCCATCCCTAGCCACGCCACTCCTTAATTAATCCCCCTTTAAATTAGGAGGTTCAAAGGGGCCAGGGAGATGGCTCAGTGGAATAAGCGCTTCCCTGACAAGCACAAGGGCCTGAGTTCAATCCCCAGTTCCACCAAAAAAAAAAAAAAGGAAATAAAGTAGGAGGTTCAAAATGTTGGGTAATTTTGACATTCCGTGGCAACATTGGAGACAGCTGTGGCTGTGCTAGTGTGCTCTAGCAGGTGGGTGGGGCAGGAAGGCAAAGGAACATCCTGTGATGCAACAGGACAGTCCCTACCATATTAGAAGGACTCTGGCCACACATGCCCTTGTAATTTTAGCCAGTTTTAAATTCTGTTTCAGCTCACTTACCTACAAGCCTAAAGGCCTACTTCAAAGGGCTGTGGGAAGATTAAGTCATTGTCCACAGAACCCTAAGTATAATATTCACACAAGGAATACTTTCACACATTTTTTTAAAAAATGTGCTACTTGTTTTCTTTTTTTCCCTCTGAAACTAATATCCTCATGCTAAGAAGAATGGAGTCCAGCAATGGGAACAAAAGCCTGGAGAAAAGGACTTCAAATTAACGCAAATGTGTGTTTCTGGACTTGAATAAACTGTATGTCTAGAATATAAGCATGCAAAGCTATGGATCCATGGGTCAGAACAAGTGCTGCGTGCATGCAAGCTGACAAGGCAGCATTCAGGAGTGTTGTACCCTGACATTAGTGACTCCATCTTGACTCTTTGGCTCACCTTTGCCCTGGTTCTGAAAATTACAAAAGACAAAGACATGTTTCCCCAAGGATACTGTTTCGAGAATTGGCTAACTACAATGCCTTTGTTGAGTTAACATACCATGACTTTATGTCCTGCTCTGCCCTCACATTGTCCAAATTAGGAAACTTTTTGCATAGCTTCCCCCAGGTGTGCTCCAGCCAACCCTGTTAAAGTGCTATTGGCTTCTGTAATTGGCTTGCTTAAGGAGTAATCTTGCGGTTTTTGGGTTTAAATTGCTGTGCATCCTTACTCAGGGTTCCTCTCTGTCTCTTGGACTCAGAGGGTGCTGTTGGGTACCAGCTAAAATACAGCACTTCAATTTTTTGGACTTGTCTCTTTGTCATTTGATTTTTGAGTTATAACAAGGAGAAAAAGTCTGGAGCAGACGCACAGACACCTCGCACCAGGGATCACGGCCCCCTCAACTGCTTTTTTTTTTTTTTTTTTGTCTTTTTGAGACAGGGTCTCACTGTGCAGTTCAGGCTGGCCTTAAGCTCACTTTGTAGCTCAGGCTGGTCTCGAACTCACAACAATCCTCCTGCCTCAGCCTCCCTAGTGCTGGGATTACAGGCCTGCGCCACCACGCCCGGCTTCAACTGCTTTTTATGAACAAAACTACTCAACTGGGGAACAGAATGGACAGAGTGTGTCTGGAACACTATGCCAGGCCGACAGGACATTCGTGGGCCTTGGGCAAACAGGGCTTGGGTCACAATGACAATTGGTAGACTTGTAATTATTGGGAGCTAATAGTGTTAGAAAGACATTGATTAGCAGCTAGAAGATAGGCGGCTGGCTGCTGCTAGAAAAGCAGATACTTCCCCCCTCCCTTTCTAATTGTCAGCTATGGACAAAACCCATACAAACTTGTGGTTTCAAAGTAGCTCAAAAGGGTGTAACATCTTCTCAGTGTGCTGCTAAGGTCTAGAGTACAAAATCCACACGCAGGTGCCTAAGTGAGGGCCTCAAACTAAAGGGGACAATCACCTAAGGAACAAACAAGGACCTACTTCCCTCTGAGGGAGGGAAACAGGGCATAGTGACCTCCCAGGAAGTAAAGATCTTCATTTAAAGAAGCAGTCCGTCTCAGAGTTACATCCTGAGATCTCATTCAGTGCAACTGCTGTTCGCGTTGGGGCTTCCCACCCTCATGCTGCATTTTCTCTCTGTAAATCTTAAAACATTTTGCAACAGACTCTACCTCTATTCTATGCAATGGCCTGTGTGTCTTGCCTGAATCTTTGTGAACACAGGTGTGCTGCCACTCCCCTGTGGTGCTAGGAACAAAGGCGGCACTTGGCTCAAGACCCCCACAGCCATCTGCACACTCCCACCCTCACTGTCCGCCATCAAGTCCTCCACAAGGGTGGCCTCCTCCTCCTCTCCATCGGAGTCCTGCAGACGGCTCACATCCGTTTCATCCCACTCTCCATTGCTCCTGGGGTTCCCAATTGTTCCGCTGTCCACCAGGCAATCTGCCCGGGGCGGGGGGTCTCCACTGGTCACCAATGAACATTCCAGTCATCAGCAGAACCCAAGGTCACTTTTAAGTCACTTTTCTGCCTTCATTTATTGGCTGAGCTTGGAACTGCATTCAAGCCAAAAAGGACACAAAATAGAAGTACAGTTCAGGAAAAAGGGTGTTTGGTTTAGTAGTATAGAAATTTAAAAAATGTTCACCAGAGGAAGTTCGTTCGAAGCTCCTTATTGTGTATCTTCAGCTAACGTTGGAAGGCACAACAGAAATAAGATCACTCTCTGGGTACTGCTCTACCTCACCCAGGAAGAACTAGGCTTTACTGATGGTGCTTTGCCGAACAAGACACGAAGCGAAAACACAACCTGCTGCCAGGAGAAACAGCGCATATAGGATGGGTTCCCCGGCGAATAGCGAGCTCTTCTCTCGAACGAATATAGTAGCTTTTAAAAAAAAAAATTCATTTAAATTCAAACTCAACAACTCAGACCGGCAGTAGAGCCAGCGTTACAAACCCATGCTTGGAAGCGATGGGACAAAACTTAAAGCCCAGGTTTTCTGGCTCAGTTTGGTGTCCCCCACCCAGTTTGGAAAGCACTGACAGGTGAAGGACAGAGGCCTCCCTCGCGCCGTTCTCAGCCTCCTCCACCCCGCGGCGGACCCGGTCCCCGCGCCTGCCGTCCCACGCCCCCGGGGACGGTGCGCTCACCCGCGTGGGCCGGCGAGGCGGCCAGGGCCCGCCCCACGCTCCTCTTCGTACACCAGCAGCGCCGAGGCGTCCAGCGCGCCACCAGGGCCACCCGGAGCGTAGCGGCCGCAAGGGCGTGTCGGGCGCGCAGCCCCCGGGGTCACCGTCCGGCGTGCGCGGAGCGTCCACCAGCCGCGCCGGAGCTAGCGCGGGGAGCTTCTGCTGAAGCGGCCACTCTCAGGAACGCCGCGCGCCGTGCGGTTAGTGCGCGGGTCGGCATACTCGAGGCCCACTAGGGCCTCGCGGCCGGGCCCCGCGCGCCACAGAGCTTGCGCCAGCAGCGCCAGCGCGCCGACCTCAGGACGCCCTAGCCACGCCAGGGAGGCGAAGAAGGGGCAGGCACACACGTGTGAAGCCGCGGACAGCGGCGCAAGAGCAGCGCGGCCACCCGCGGGAAGAGATACAACGGCGGGGGCGGAGCGGGGCATCGCGCACGCGCACTTTGGCGGCGTGGCGGCGTGGGGCCATGATGACGTAAGGGCGGAGCCAGCGCGGGTCTCCTCCAACCCCCTCGTCCCGCGCGGACTGCGCAGGCGCAAAGCAGCGCTGATTATGGAGTTAAGCTTGTAGGTTCTGCTCCTGCGGGGTGGACCACGCGCGCCCCTGAGGCAGAAGCCGGGCTTGGCAAATGGGGCTTCGAGCGTCCTGGGTCTGGGGAAGTAAGGGTCGCAAAACTGGAAGCTTCCACGGGGGCAGTTGAGTGTGGAGGCGCGGGCCAAAGGTCTGGCTCCTCTAAGCACTCCACAGCGTTATGAAAAGACCCCAAGCCCAGCCTCCTAGCGCACGCCTCGGTGGATCCCATGCGCTGGAGGAGGATCGCGAGTTGGAGGCCAGCCCAGGCAGCTTAATGAGACCCATCTCAAAATAAAACTTAGAAAACGATGTGGGGGGTGTCGCGCAGGGCTACACCCGTGCAGTGTGTGCTAGGCCCTGGGCTCAAGTCCAGTGCCACAATAAAGAAGAAAAAGTGTGTTTCCCTTCCCTTTGAAAATGAGAAGTCACATCAGGACCCCATACGTGAGAGCTTGGAGAGAGTGTCCCCGCCTCCTTAGAAGGACTTCACCACTGAGACCCCAATGCGAGCTGCCAGACATCAAGTTCCTGCAAGCCTGGTTTGCCCTGGTTTGCACCTAGCTGAGGCAGGATACACTTCACCCCTCAGAATACACCCTCAGGCACGTGCCTGCCTTTAAACTAGCTGGTATTGCGTCTAGTTTGGAGTGTGGCCTGGTGGATCTCTGCAAACTGGTCAAACCACATTCTCCTGAGAATCACTGTATGTAGAGCCCCCTCAATTTTTTTTTTTTTTTTTTTCCCCCCGGAACTGGCAATTGAACTCAGGCCCTGAACTATCCCTGGCTCCAGCCCCCTCCTCCATGTTAAATTAGGCTTCACTTAAAAGGACAGCTTCTATCCTGATTGAGCGGCTGGGCTAACAATTCAGGTACTTATCCACCAAGTGGTTAATGTACCTGGCCTGCGGAATGTATTATTCCCTGGGAGATTTGTTGTCTCTAAAGCATTGTGACCCTTAGTTATCCCTGAGGAAGGGCAGGAAGGATGTAAAAAGAATTCAGATGTGTTGTGTATGTACCTACTCCCCACAGTGAATGTAATCTTTATGTACTGCAAATATGTACAGTACTCATAAAAATGAAACCATTTAAGACTTCTCTTTGATAGTAAACTGTGTGATTCATGAAATCGTGTTTTGATCATCTATTTTTTACTACACATAACACTACTGTTGCCAGAAAAGAATTTTCGAGCATCAGTTTCTGACTCATCTTCCTTCTTACACACGGTCTATAATTACAAGAAGTAGGTTGTTCCTGCTCACGCTGTGTATGAATGTCGGGCATTAAGCCTTCTCCTCTTTGCTTTTCTAGTACATCTGTGCTTGAGATGCTGTCAGGGCTATAATTTATGAGGTGTCCTTTGGGGTTGTGTTTCTCCTTTTTCCACCAGTAAGTTAATTTCAAAAGGCTGAAAGCATCCCAAGCTTATTGCCTGGCCTTTGTCCCCGACCTAGAATGGAGAGTAGAGTGCAGTGGTACCTGCAGGCCAGGGAGCACTATATTTTAATCACAATCATTTTTTTTTTTTTTTTTTTTGCGGTACCGGGGATTGAACTCAGGACCTTGCACTTGCCAGGCAAGTGCTTATTCTACTGAGCTATCTCCCCAGCCCCATCACAACTTCTAATATTTTAAATATTAATTAAAATTTGTGCAATTACTTCATTTTCTCTGGCGGTAGCACCTGGGTTCTGGTGGCTGACAAGAGGTTTTTTGGATGATTCCAACATATTGTCTGTCTCAGAATGACAGATACCTTTGGAAAGGGGATGCAGGAAGCTTTTCCTTGAAAGCACATCTGGTCAAGGCAAGTAACTGAGCAGCACATAACTTGCACTGGGGCTCTCTAAGGTTGTTGGAGCAGACCTGAAGTGAGAATTCTCTCTTTTTTTTCAGTCTGTTGTAATGAGTCTTTGGGGGTGATTCTGATGCACATAAACATTTGAGAACCATAGTTCTAGTCTCATACAATGATTCCTTTTGGTGCTGGATTTTGTTCTTGTTGCTGGAGAAAATGATAAACTACAGCACGAAGTTTATATGTGGGTTGCTTTGTAAGATCTCTTATGTCACCTGTTACTCTTATTACTCTTAACTGAACTCTGGCTTGCAAAGTTGTAGTTAAAAACGTGATGCATTTTTATTTTTCAGTGCTGCAGATCTGAACCCTAGTCCTTGTGCATAGAAGGCAAGCAGTGTACCACTGAGCTACCTGCCCAGCCAGAAGTGTACCTATTTAAATGTATAATTGTGCTACCAAGATAGCTTTCTCTTTTATTGCCTGCCTGTGAAATTTGCTATGCTATGTGTATTCCCAGTGCAGTGCCACTCCTAAATAACATTATTACTTTTTAGAGAATCTCTCTAATTCTTTATGGGCCAACCAAATATCCGATTAAAGCACCTGCAAGCAGGCACAGGGGCTGAGAGTTTAATCCCTGGGCCTGCCATGCCGACCCTGCCCCCAGGGCATGCTAAAACAGCAATTGACACGGGCTTGGTGGTGGGCTCCTGTAATCTCAGCTCTTGGAAGGCTGTAAACAGGCGGATCACTACAAGTCCGATCTAGCAGTGAGACCCTGAACATCCTGTATCCCCTTCCCTAAAATACAAAGAGAGAGAGAGAGAGAGAGAGAGAGAGAGAGAGAGAGAGAGAGAGAGAGAAAATTCTTTGGAGAGTGAGGCAGGTAAGATGGAAAATATTGTCCCCCAAATGAAGAATTGTGTATTCATCCAAATGGTTTATTTTCTGCAATCTCAGCTGTTCAACAATTCTCCAACTCTGTTTTTTGCAGTGTTCTTTTGTTTCTAATCAAAATACAAATTGGACCCTGGGCTCTACCCCACCATGTGCCTTAGGCAGACTAAGGGTGCTTCAAGAGCTGCTAGGCTCCAGTGGGGTCCAGCATCCAGGAGTGAGGCCACAGGATCCTGGTAGCAGCCTCGTGCAGACTCCTGCCACCTCCCATGTCTTCAGCACTACTCCCCTGCCAATCCTGAGGTCCGCTGGGCTGGAAATCCTGGGGCCTCCTTACCTCTCAGATGGCAGCATATCTGAGGTGCAGGATGTCTAGCAGGCTGTCTTCCTCTCTTTCCCCCAGGGTGTGCCTCTGCATTGGGTCCTTTGCTTCTGGAATCCTCCCTCTAGCCCAGTGGTTCTCATTTAATACACAGATTCATCACTTGAAGAACTTGTTGGAAGAGGTCTGTGGAGCCCACCCAGAAGACCCTACTTTCCTGGGGTCAGGGCCCATCCAACCACAGTCCTAGGGGCTCCCTGGCTCTGCAGCTTTCGGTAACCTGGCTGCATTCTCTGAAGAGGGTGGAAGACTCTCAGGACAGCTTCTGTTCTCCACTCTGCAAAGTCTCTGGGGACACAGGGACACCACGATGGCCTCTACTTGAACTGTGAGTGGGGTGACGTGAGCAGAGAGTGGAAAACGATACAATTTGTATCTTGAAGTAAATATTCCTAGCTTTGAATTGTAAAATTGGGTTCCACTAATAAGGTTTCACTGATGTGGTTTATTTCTAGGCTATATAACTATGGAAATTTTGTTGTTTTTCAGGGAAAGAAGTAAACATTTTGACTTAAAATCTGCTTGCCTAGGCAAGGAGATTTCATGATGGCAGTATAGGGACTTCTAGATTTGTAAGCTCTAAGCAGCATAATGATGAAGGGATGAATTTTTTTTTGTTTATTTGTTTTTTGAGATAAGGTCTTACTGTATAGTTCACGTTAGCCTTGAACTAGGTATTCTACACTGACCTCAAGCCTGTAGCCATTTTCTTCCTCAGCCTCCAGAGTAGGAGGCTGGGATCACAGACGCATGCCCCAATGCCTGTCATGAAAATTTATTAAAATAAAAAGTGCACATTCACCTCTACACAGCCATGTGTGTATACAGAAGAAGTTGAATAAGCATCATGTAATTTTTTTTTTTTTTTTTGTCTTTTTGAGGCAGGGTCTCACTATGCAGTTCAGGCTGGCCTTAAGCTCACTTTGTAGCTCAGGCTGGTTGAGAACTCACAACTATCCTCCTGCCTCAGCCTCCCGAGTGCTGGGATTACAGGCGTGTGCCACCACGCCTGGCAACATCATGTAAATATTAATAGTTGTTTTTAAGAGTTAGTGTACTCTGTGTGAATGAACTTTCCAAATTTTTATTTCATATAAACTTTAAATTTTTTTTCTAGTTTGGACATTTTCTTTAATTCTGGAATTATTACAAATATAAGTAAAACCTGGATTGAGAGGTCCACAGAATACTCTCAGCTGTGCTCAGGATGTGTAGGAATGTGTTGGGGAAGAAGCAGAGGGAAAAGGACAGGTGGAAACACGCATGGCCGTGCTCCTCAGCTCTGCTGTCTGGGAGACATGGCAGCAAACTCCACAGTGTGAAGGAGGAGGTGGTTGACTTGGCTCACAGTTTCGGGGGATCCAGTTCATGATTGGTTGGCTCTGCAGCAGAAATACTACGGCGAGAGAATGTGGCCAAGCCCAGCCACTCAGTTCACAGTGGCCAGGAAGCAGAGCAGGGCCACGACTCCATGGCCAACCCACACATACCAAGTTTTTAGTTGTTGTTTTTTTTTTTGCGGAACCGGGGATTGAACTCAGGCCCTTGCACTTGTCAGGGAAGTGCTTATTCCACTGAGCCATCTCCCTGGCTCCCCACACATACCAAGAAGTGTGCCCCAACAACCAGCATCTCTGTGAAGATTGGCAGCACTTTAGGCACTCCTAAGTCACACGGAGCTTGCATAATACAAACATTATTTCTGTGCCTTTATGTCCCATACAATTTTTTTTGTTGAGATAGAGTCTCACTATGTACTTCAGGCTGACCTTGAACTCACTATGTAGCTTAGACTGAGTTTGAGCTCATGGTGATCCTCCTGCCTCAGCCTCCCAAGTGCTGGGATTATGGGTGTGCACCACTATGCCTGGCAACAAGTAGATTACTACATCAATAGAATGATGGGCAAGACTTTTGTTTTGTTTTGTTTTTTAGAGTCAAGGTCTTGCTATGTAGCCCAGGTTGTCCTTGAACTTGGGCCGATCCTCCCTCTCAGCATCACAAGTCCTGGGATCACAGGTGTGTACCACCATGCCCACTTTGAAGTCTTAGATGTTCCAATCTAACATCATGTACTTTCTTTTTTTCTTTTTTTTTTTTTTTGAGACAGGGTCTCACTATGCAGTTCAGGCTGGCCTTAAGCTCACTTTGTAGCATAGGCTGGTCTCGAACTCACAACAATCCTCCTGTCTCAGCCTCCCAAGTGCTAGGATTACAGGGATGCACCACCACGCCCGGCTTGCTTTTTTTCTTTTGTATCGGGTATTGAACTTGGGACCTTGTGCTTGCCAGGCAGGTGCTTATGCTGCTGAGCTGTCTCCCCAACCCTAACCTGTCCTATCCTTGTGGAACAAGCAGAGCATGCCGCCCTCCCAACCCATGCGCACAAACACACAGACACACAGACACACACAGACACACACACGCACACGCACACAGTAAGTGGCGGATTAAAGCTCTCACACAGGGCTATAATCCATAAATCCTATCTGCCTCCCTGCCTCTCCTAACTCAGGCCAGCAGCCGTGTCAGCAGAGCCTGTGGTGCAGTGCAGTAGCCTGCCCTGAGGCGGTCTTCCCTTTCTTCATTTGTGAATTGCTGAAGTAATGTGTGTGTCCACTTGTACAAAGAGTCACCCTTCTGAGGATGTTAAGACAGGCCAAGGTTCTTCAACTGTGTTTCAATCTACTCCGATAATCAACTGTGGCTTTAGAGAGAAGCTGAAGAACAGATTAGAGAAAATAAAATGAAGAGTGACACAGGTTCATCTGCCTGCACCCACAGTGTGCCTGTCTCCTTCCTTAGCGGGCGGTTCACCTGCAACAATCCTGCAACAATATGCATTTAGGTATAAGACAGATCCACGCAGCCCCACTGTGCAGATAATTATGTTCTGTTTGTATCCCCATGATTAGTTTGTCCAGCGGAGGACAAACAGCCCACTGTGGCGTCTGTGCCACGGGCTCTCTTACAAAGGTTGCGGAAGGTCAGTAAGGAGGCCCCTTACTGCTAATTTGATAATTTGAACCCCACCTTCTTCTTTTTTTTTGAGACAGCGTCTTTTTTTTTTTTTTTTTTTTTTTTTGTCTTTTTGAGGCAGGATCTCATTATGCAGTTCAGGCTGGCCTTGAGGTCACTTTGTAGCCCAGGCTGGTCTCGGACTCTCAGCAAACCTCCTGCCTCAACCTCCCAAGTGCTGTGGTTACAGGCATGGGCCACCATACCCAGTCAGTAAATTGTAATAAAATGACCCAAACAATAAGGAGGAAGCTTTTAAAGGGAAAAAAATTCTGGTCAGGCTTGTTGGAAGTAATGAATTGGTAGTGAGCTTGGAATGGTGGCTACAGTTTTCGTGGGGTGGCCATGGGTGGCAGTGAAAGATAGCTGAGGTAGAATGCAGAGTAAACAAGGGTTTGGAAATGAGAAAATGAGGAAAGCATTTTGAGACAACTACATGGCTGATTTTGATGGAAAATATGATACAAGGCAAACAGAGTGAGGGAAGTTCAGACAGAATTTGAGGCCATATTAGAAAGAACTTAGATTCTGTGCCATTGAGTTTGTTTTCAATTTGCTTGACAGTAGGGCCACATGGACATTTTTTGGACCAGGAAGTGACATGTGTCAGTTGTAAAATTAATGAATTAGCCTCATATGATTAAGGAGAAGCCATTTGAAGAGAAAAAGATGATAGATAGATAGATAGATAGATAGATAGATAGATAGATAGATAGATACAGAGATAGACAGACAGATAGACAGAGACAGAAAGCCAGAGCCAGAGCTAGAGACAAAGAGATGGAGACAGAGACACAGCACTATTGAGAAGCTGTGTGAATAGTAACCCAGTAGTGAGGGACGAGCCAGGGTGGTGGGACCTTCAGCAAGAGGCAATGTCTCAGGAGTTGGGTTTGGGAGGACAAAGCAAAGCATGAAGCGCCTCAGGGAAGAGGCAGCTCAGGGCCCGCTACAGACCACCAGGCCTGGGGACACTGTTGCCCACTTTTCTGTGGCCACGGCACTGGGGCAAGAAGCAGAGTCCACTTCAGATCCCTTGGGAGGATGCAAGATGGCAGATCAGAGCAGTAGGACCGAGGCAAACACGTTTTGCCTTCGAGCAGGGAAATGTTTGTAGGCTGAGCAGAGTGGAGCAGAGGGTCAGAAAAAGAAGTCGAAAGGGTAGAGCTGAGGTGCAGGATGCAAGCTGGGAGGAGGGAAGCATCTTCCCTTGGGCCCCAGGAGAAGGATGACAGAGGAACGTGGACAGGGATACCCTGCTGTGCAGCGGCAAGAGCTGGACGTCTTCTTGGCACATGACTCAGCCCTCTTGTGAAAATAAAAGTGAGCTCAGCGGAAACCATACTGGGGTCCAAGTTAGGATGGAAATGTTGCCTGGGCACAAGACAAGGAGTCCAGTAGGCCAGGGTGCGGTGGGGTGGCCAGGGTCAGGGATATGGCTCAGTGCCACAGCACCTCCTGGCAAGACGGAAAGTCCTGAGCTCCCTTCCTATATGATAAATAAATAAATAAACAATAAAGAAAACGAAAAGACAAAGAAAAGACTGATGGCTTGTTTATTTTTTTTTTTAAATTAGTATCTAAATGGCTGTCCAAATAGCTTAGTGGATTAAAGCACCTGCAAGTAGGCGCATGAGTGGGAGTGGGGGGTGGGCGGGTTAGATACCTAGGTCTGCTGTGCCAGCCCTGCCCCCCAGGGGCACGCTGAGAAGGCAACTGAGACTAGGCATGATGGCACTTGCTGTAATCCCAGCTCTTGGAAAGCTGTAAACAGGCAGATCACTAAGAGTCCGATCTAGTAGTAAGACCCTGAATACCCTGTAGACCCTTTCTTAAAATTAAAAAAAAAAAAAAAATTAGTATCTTTTTGAAACCACTTACTGTCCACAATAGCCATTTGGCTGAATCTATTTCTCCTTCCTCAATCCCTGCTGCCATAGTTTAGCTGCTTTACTTCCCGTTTGTACTAACATATAAGGTGCATACATTAATCTTCCACCTGAGGTCCAATGATGTCAGCCACGTTTCTGATTCCCTAAGAGTTTAGAATGAAGTCTCTCTCTGAGAAAGCAGAAGCCACTCCCAAGGGGCTTTGTGATGACTTTTATAGCTGCAACATGACCTTGGGAGAAATGTGATTTCCAATTAGTTTTGCAGCTGGCTTTTTCAGTGCCTACAGGTTAGCTTAGCTGTTGGAAGGGAGGGCAGACACTTCCTGTCTCAATCTGATTTGAGTTATACTTTCTCAACAAAGTGCCCGGATGAGTTCAATCCCCGATACCACAACAACAAAAACAAAGTGCCTGGAGAGAGAATTGCTTGGATCTTTATTTTAAAAAACCATGAGATAACTTCATAGCACACAGTACACCACTGATGAATACAATTTTAAAAAGTAGCTATGTCAAAAACCAAACAGAGGACTGGGGTGATAGCTTGGTGGCATAAGTGCCTGGCTGGCAAGTGCAAGGTCCTGAGTTCAATCCCTGGGACTGCACGCTGAGCTGGCCCCTGGAGCCCTAGGCACGCCCTGCCTGCCTGAAACTTGGTATGGTGGTGCACGCCTGTAATCCCAGCACTGGGGAGGCTGAGAGAGGAGGATCACTATGAGCCTGAGCTGTGTAGTAAGACCCCGTATCAAAAACAAACAAACAAAACAAACCCTAAAACATTCATTTTTTTGTTCCAAAACACTGTTAGATCCATGGTATGATAAAAGGCTTTTATGGAAGTTTGATGTAGACCTTGTTTTTTTTTTTAAATTTATTTATTTAACGTATTTGGTACAAGGTCGCTCAGGGGCAGGGCTGGCGCCGCATGTGGTACCCAGCATCAAACCCCGTCCCTGCACTTGCCAATGCAGGCGGGTAGTTCTCTGAGCTATCAGAGCTGTTCAAGATATAGTGATCCTCCTGTTTTCAGCCTCCCCAGCACTGGGATTACAGGTGTGTACCACCACTCCTGGACTCAGCATACCTGGGAGCAGGCCAGCACAGCCTGTGGTACTGGGGATTGGAGCCCTGGTCCCTGTGCTTGCCTAAACAGGTGCTTAGTTCACTGAGCTATATCACTGGCCCTTTTATAGACATTTTTTATTTATTTTGGCAGAACTGGGGATTGAACTCAGGCCCTTGTGCTTGCAAGGGAAGCGCTTATTGTACTGAGTCATCTCATTGGCCCCTATTTTGGTTTTATGAGACAGGAACTTTCTACATAGCCCAGGTTGAGCTTGAACTTGGGGTTCTTCTCTTGCCTCCGGCTCTGTTGCTGTGATTGTAGGTAAGTGCCGCCACAGCCAGCTCTTTATATTTTGGTTGATTTTATTTGCAATTCTAGATCTATCAGTATTTAAGTCCATAAAATAGAATACATGTTCCCATGAAGTGATCAGAGATGTTTGGTTTTACAAATGGAAAAAAGCCCAAACAAGTAGAAACAAAGAAACGTAAAGGAGACTGGGATTGGCCAGCCTCCCCACTGCCTTGACAGGTACCTGGCACCCCTAACTTAAAGGATGAGAGGTTTATAGGCTTATAGCTTCAGGGGATTCAGTCTGGGGTCTGCTGCTTCAAGGTGGAAACATCCTGGAAGGGCGTGGTGGAGAGAGGCAGCTTAGATCATGGCGTACTGGAAGCAGAGCAGAGTACAGTGCCGGAGAGGAAGAGGCAAAGGGCCAGGTATACCAGGGATAGCCACACTCAGTATTAGGCTTTATTTCTCTCCTGGGTAGCTCCCAAGCCAATCATGGAACTGAACTTCTAAAGGGCCCAAAGTTACTTCATAAGATAGGGGAGGGACAATAGAAAAGTGACTGGAAAACATTAGATTATTTCCGGTTAGCTTTTATTGTGTAAAGCTTAAAGCAGAAGGAAATTTAGGTATCTCAGGTGGTCAGATTACTTGGTGTCAGTTCAGGGATGTGACCTTTAGCATGAGCGACTCCATCTTAATGCATAGTCTGCTCTGCTGAAGCTCAAAGCATGGATTTGGTTATAAAAGAGCTTCTTATTGTTTTACAACACAATTTAAAATATTATGGAGAAAATAGAAAGTGTGAAATCTGGTCATGATAGAAGAAAATGTCTTTGTTTCAAGAAAAACAAAGAAATCAGGGGATGTGGCTCAGTGACAGAGCTTGCCTAGCATGAGCAGTCTTTTTTTTTTTTTTTTTTTTTTTTTTTGTCTTTTTGAGACAGGGTCTCACTATGCAGTTCAGGCTAGCCTTAAGCTCACTTTGTAGCTCAGGCTGGTCTCGAACTCCTTCTGTCTCAGCCTCCCAAGTGCTGGGATTATAGGCATGCGCCACCATGCCTGGCATGAGCAGTCTTTACATGATACAAAGAGAGAAAGCTGGGGAGGGAGAGTGGGGAACAGGAGACAGACAGACAGACAGACAGCGCTGTTTTTGTGCGTCCACCTGGGTTACCTCGCTGGCAGCTAACAGGTCCCCTGGCCTCCCTTTCTCTCTTGCATCCAGATCCTGCCCGGGCGGCCATCAAGTGGCGAGGTGGGATCTTCACCATTCGTGAGCTGTGAATTACCAGGTTTGGGAATTCGTCAGCAGTACAGTTTATCTGGAAGCCCTCAGAATAGGAAGCCCGGAAGCGACCAGGAAGGCGAGGGAGGAGAGGCACGGCAGGTGGGGGAAACCGGCCCTTCCCACTAGCTCGGATCTTCTCAAACATTTCCGCGATGTGCGCATTCCCTGTGCACTCTTTGCGGCCGCACCTGTGGGGCGCTGGTTTTCTTTCGGCTTTGACACTTGCTCAGTTTAGCTCCCCCAGTGCAGCCGGTCAGCGCTCTTAGCACTCCGACCCCCTCAGTCTGTCCCAGCGTCTGATTGCAGGGCAAGGGCCGCTGTCCCGGCTGCCGTCCTCAGGCAGGGAAGGGCTAACCCTCACCCGAACTCTCTAACCCTAACCCTCTAACCTTAACCCTAACCATAACCTTCTAACCCTAACCCAACCCTAACCCTAATCCTCTAACCCTCACCCTAACCCTCTAGCCCTAAC
>PVKA01015936.1:0-48982 GCA_004027165.1 Ctenomys sociabilis
CCTCTCTCTCTCTCCCTCTCTCTCTCTCTTTCTCTCTCTCTCTTTCTTTCTGTTTTGACCATCTCTGAAAATACTGAAGGATGTCACTTGAAAGATTTCTTGGTTTGTTAACAGTACACAGCAGAGGGCAAAACTCTTTGGATTATGAGCCCAAGGAGCACATCAATGACTTTCCACTTACTGTCTTCTTTCACTGTTTTGAAGAAAATTGCTGCACAGTACATGAGTGACCAATTGGGCTATAATCCCTCTTCTTTTCATGCCAAGTCTTGCTTTAAATCTTGAAGACCCCCTAGTTGTAGTGGCTGTGCACTGGCTTAGCACTGAGCCAAAAATATTTTTCCAACTTTTCTTGCCTGCGCATATTCATTACTTTCCAGGCACAGTACGCGCTTTTCACAACATTTCTCAGAAACATCACCCACTTTGATTCCTGTATGCCTTCATCTGTAGTATTACCAGGGCTTGAAACAATGTTCTGAAACTTTGTTAAGCCCAACTAGCTTTGCTCCTCTAGTAGACGCATTGATTTTTCCAGTCAAACAAATTATATCTATATCACATATATTTGTAAGATGCCTCCTATCTGTTGGGCAATAAAAGTTGGATACACATACTGAAAAAAAAGGATTCTCTGACCCCCAGAGTACAACCTTTATTAAATAAACTCAATGCATAATCTCGAGTGTAATGATAGATATCTCATGTGGACAAGCCCTCAAAGTGTCTAATCTAATTCTGGAAACTCCAAAAAGAATTTCTAGGGGATAGTATGTGTCAGTAGTGGACTGAAGGATAAAGTGAGAGCTAACAGGATAAAGAGCAGAGAATCTCTTTTCCATTAAAAGGTCAGGATGTCTTCAAGCTAAAATACTGTGCTTTGAAATTCATAAAGTTTTCATATGTATTATCTCCTTTAATTCCTAATACTCTAAATTGCATATTGCTATTTCCATCTTATGCATAAGAAAATTAAAGTTTATTCCCAGAATGAGTTTAGATAAGTTAATATTACCATTTGATTGGATCGTATGGTTGGACCACCTTACCTGCTGAATAGTCTTCATTCAGTGAGGAGACTGA
Source organism: Ctenomys sociabilis (assembly GCA_004027165.1). Lineage (NCBI taxonomy): Eukaryota > Metazoa > Chordata > Mammalia > Rodentia > Ctenomyidae > Ctenomys > Ctenomys sociabilis. The sequence continues at coordinate 1,084 of PVKA01015936.1, forward strand.
AGGAAGGACACAAGAATTTTAAAAGCAAGGGTTTGCTGCAAGAATCTAGTAACTGTTTTAGGGGAAATGTATGAAGCTATAGTAAGAACTCTCAAGAATATTCTGTGGCTGAGCTGGTTCTCCTAAAGGCAAAACTCAGCAAGGGCCTTGGCCTCAGAGGCCAGGATCCAGACTTGTAGGAGAAGCTGTGGCCACAGCCTACTGGGGGGTGCAGAACTCACTGGGTTCCACAAGTCACACTTGCTCCACAGTCATTTTGCACCCAGAGAACAATCACAGAGTAAGGGAAAGCTGAGGCTGGCAGGCACAAGGGGAGGAGGGAGGCCTGCAGGAAGGGTGGCCACTCTGACCTCAAGAGCATGAGGGAAGGTTCTGGGAAAACACTCCACACGGGTCAGACAGGACACATAGGTACTGAGGCAGTGAGAACCTGTTTGATACAAGCTAAGTGTGATTTCCAGGATATATACATGGAGAAACAAGGTCTTGGAGACAACCATGGTAAGGGCAGTAGAGGATTCTGCCTTCCTGGTTCCCATCTCCCAGATCTGTTTCCCATTGAATCAAGTTCTCACTCTACAAGCCCCCTAACTACTGGTGCTCATCATAAAGCCACTATGTAAGTCTCAGGGATGCCAAACTCCACACCTGTTAACGTGTGCTTCATCAAATGTGGAGCAGAAAAAGCCAGAAACACCAGGCCACAGCTGGTCTGCACAGTTGTGCAGCAGACGAACAACACTGACAATGCTATCCATGCAATCAAGGGGGTGAGCAGAAATGAAGTGAGCTGAGCAGGACATAAATAAGAGTATGATTCACACCACAGGACTCTCCTTTCCAGTGCCCTGCAGTTGATTCATTCCTCCAAAATGAAGAAGTACAGTTCTGAAGTACAGGGTTTCATTTGGTGAGTTCTGTTTGCTTTCATAGGTTCTGTGTTTATTTTTCAGCTGAATTCCTGACCACAACATTTTTCCATATGTTCTGGGGAGCCTCACTTGTTTTCTTTTCCATCCCCTTCATGTTACCAGCCTATTGGCCTGCGTCAGCTATACCCAAGCAGATGTCTTCTGCATTCAATAAGTGACTCATTATTCAGTCACATGCCAAACTATGTTAAACTAATCAACTGTTTCTTCAACAACATGACACAACAGTTAATCATTACAGCAGCTAATATGCTCAGAACAATAGATACCAAAAGCAGATATGAGCCCTTCTACATGTTAGAAGAGCAAGGCTTGTGGTATAGCTCAGCAGGCTAAGGCCTTGCTTAGGTAAGTGCAGGGACCAGGGTTTGATCCCTGGCACCACTCCTGGGCATTCTGAGCTGGTGATGGAGTCCAGGGTTGGTGGCATACACCTGTAATCTCAGCACTAGGGAGACAGAAATCAGGAGGATTACTACAAGTCTGAGTTGTGTAGTGAGACCTTGCACACACACACACACACACACACACACACACACTTAGGAGAGCATACATAATTTTTATTATATATTCTAAGTTATTCTAAGGATTTGAATCTACCTGTTGACACAGCTCATTGTAATAATGTATTGAACCACACAGTCAAGGCTTCTCTCTACTCTTCCTTTGACTGTATGTGAATGTCCATTGCTACACCTTTAACCTCTGAAGATCCATTGGTGAAAGGTGTAGTCCCATTTTAGTGTTTAGAGGAACAGAAACATTTGGGAGTTGGGGCTACTGAGAGCTCTTTGGGTCATTGGGGATGTGTCTTACTTTCTTGTCTCTGAGACACAATACCCAACACCAACAATTAAAAGGAAGAAAGGCGTATTTTGGCTCACAATTTATAGAAGTTTGGCCCATAGTCAGTGGGTTTCAAGGTGGAGCAGTGAGGTAGGGGGGTGTTGTGAGGCAGACAGGAAGGAGAGCAACATCACTAAGTTAATTCTGACATTCTCATTGCAAACCAAGTTGGATGGGAACCTAATCAAAGGCTGGGTTCAATACTGACCATATAGGGAAATTTGCATCCAGAATCCTGGAAAGAATTAAGTTTGAGAAGCAAGGTACCACACGACATGCACACCCTTCCGGGCCATGCCCATAGTTACCACCTCTTCTCTAGTCTGCACCTCCTCACATCACCCCCAGCTTTAAACCCATCATGGCCTAATTCAGTACCAGGTGAGCCAGTCACCTTCAAAAAACCACATTCCTACGAGTGCATGAGTCTTTGGGGTGACATCAAGATATAATGGTAGCTAAGTTCATGAATTTAACTCATTCACTCCATGTGAAGTTTGCCAATGGAAGCAAATTTTTGCTGAATCTTTCTATGTCTCAACAATTATTTGTGAATAGAAGCATCCATAAACCAAGGCATTATAGTCTTCCCTCCTGTTTTGCAGTCCACCTTTCAAAGGGTCACTGTTTTGTGGGTTTTCAAAGAATCTTAATCTAAATTATTTATCACAGATTTTTCACTATATAACAGGATTTTGCAGTACCATATAGTATACATATGTTGTTAAAATTGTATAGGTTTCTGAGTTTAGAAAATGGCTAAGAACATCAGAAGTGTGTGTGTTTTTTTTTTTTTTTAAGTATGGAAAAAGACTATAAAAGTGTGGAAAGGGTTTATAAAGCCTTAAGTTATATAAATACTAAAATAAATATAATGTTCTTTCTTTGATGATTTTCACTTATTGCAGGGGTTTCTGGAACATAACATCCCCAATAAGAAAGGGACCACTGTACTTACGTATAAGTCATAACACAGCATATCTTTGAAGTAGGCAGTGGAAATGTCGTTTTTCTTTCTGTCTCTGTCTCTCTCTCTGTCTGTCTCTCTCCCTGTCTCTCTTCTTTATCTCTCTCCCTCTCTTTCTTTCCCTACGTTTGGGCATAAGGCCTGTACGATCACGACAGAACCAGTAGATTATATACCAGGACCTCCAAAATGGTGGGCCAAAATAAACATTTTTCTCTCTGTAAGTTTAACACTCAGGTATTTGTTGTAATGGAAATCTGACTAGTACATCTAAAAATATGTTTTATGATTATCCTTGTCTGTGCTACTAGGCATTAAAGCAAGATGGCTCATTATTTGATGAGTCTTGAATGTAATCTAATGAACACACCTGAAAGTGGTAACGTTAGGAAGAAAACAAAAGCTAAAAGGTAGCTTCATACAGTAACAAGGCAATCTACATCATGGCAAGTTTTATGAAAAAAGGTTTTGCTTTGCCTTATGAGCAGTTATAGTCTCACTTTTTGCTAAGCAGAGACTGATTGGATCCTCTTGTCATTAAAACACAACAGAGCCCGTTAAGCTGAATGGGCAGATTATTTATTAGGCCACAAAATTCTTCACTCAATCTGCAATGTGTGTATGACACCTCACATAAGGATGTTAGTGAATAAATGAGTTATGGGAATACATTTTTTTTCTCAGTTTTTAAGCTCCTTAGAATTGCTCCTCAGGAAATTATTGACTTGCTGAGAATATTATGCTATTTCTTGACAATGGAAAAATTAGGCCAGAGAAAGGAAAGGCAAGGGGCTTGGATTTATTAAACCCTATTTTTAGGGATTCCAAGTCACAGAGGGTTTCTGGATGAGTCTCTAGGCCACGGAAAGTGTTATGGCCTGTGTGCAATTTGATCCCCTGAAGTCACGCATGAGTTTAATCCCTGAATGTCATATGTTAATACTATTAAGAGGGTGAGTATTTAACCCAATTAAGGTTATTAGAGTTGCTCTTTGTGAACTTACTGGACCAGTTTACATCAATAGGCTAGCTCTGCCATGATTGAATCCTGATAGTTTTATAAGGTGAGGGAGAGAGAACACGCATATGTAGCAACATGCTTACCTTCGCCTGAAGACCTGACAGAGCCAAGGAGTGCTCACCAAGTCATAGATGTTTGGATTTCACTTCTCTCAACCTTGAGTTAAATAAACTTACATGTTTTAATGAAGTAGCCAGCCTCTAGTATTTTGTTAAAATAACAAAAAGCTAATACAGTCCGTAATATACCTGGAAGCAAGAAGAGAATAATTGCCAGATATTATAGCAAACAACTTTTACCTTTTTAATCTGCTTTCGTCAATTTCATGTGCCTTTCCACCGTCCACATTCACTCTCATACTAGAAATGCAAGAGATGCTTATATATCACTCATAGTTTGTAAATACATAGTAAGAAATGAATATTTTTGCTTGTGTTACTCTTCAGCAACTTATCTACCATAGTATAAGATAGCAAAGAGACAGAATTTATAATACAATAGACCAAGAATTAAACAAGAGATAAGAAGAGGCTTCCCCAAGATGAAGGATGGATGTTGATCATATTTTCCTTTCAAAGTTTTGTTTTCCTTTTCTTTTCTTGATATCCAAGACTTGATATAACTTAACCACATCATAAGTTCTAGTTATTTCTAGTATCTCATTCCTCATCATCATAATAGATTAAGCCTTTGAACTCTCCCATTATTTAGCAACTTACATTATAAAAATGAGCAGTTTCTCAGGTGTATACACACCACAAAAGAAATGGGCACTTTTCACCCTGTTTTCTCTCCTAGCTCTAGGCTCATGGGGAAGACTGTGAGATCCCTTATTTGAGGAAATAAAAATATAGTTGTGCAAGATGCTACTCTACAGTATAAAAAAGTTTAGAAAGATATCAGAAGAGGAGACTGGCTACCAAGATTTGAGTAAAGTAACTAAGTAAACTCTAGTTTAGGATTTAATAGGAAAAAAAGCTAATAGACAAAGAATCTGAGGTATTATGGAGCACTCCTATAATCTCAGTACTCTGGAAGGTTAAGGCAGGGAGATGCAAGCCTAGCATGGACAATTTGGAAACTAAATGAGACACTGTTTCAAAATGAGAAAGAAAAGGGCTGGTGTTGTAGCTCAGAACAAAGGTTCTAGGTTCAATCCCTAGTACAACAGATGATAGTAGGTAGGTAGATAGGTAGGTAGATAGATAGATAGGTAGATAGATAGATACATAGATAGATAGATAGATAGATAGATAGATAGATAGATAGATAGATAGATAGATACATAGATACATAGATACATAGATAGATGCATAGATAGAGAGAAAGAGAGAGATACATAGATACATAGATGGATAGACAGATAGAGATAGGTAGATGATAGATACACAAAGATAGATGATAGACAGACAGACAGATAGATAATAGAATGATAAATGATAGAATAAGATAAATATATGATAGATAACAGATAAATAGGTAGATGATAGACAACAAGCAGATAAGATGAGAGATAAAGATAAATAGATGATAGATAAAATAGATAGATGATTCACAGATGAGAAATGACAGATAAAATAGATAAAAATAAATAGATGATAGATAGATAGATACATTGATAGATAGATAGATATAGACAGAAAGACAGATGACTCTTCTGCACTTCATTGTCATTCAAATCTTCTTCGACTTCTGCACTGTGGTTAGTCATCTGCAATATCTGTGGCTTAGTCAGTCTTCATTTGCAATATCTGAGGCAGAAATCATCAGCTACACATGAGAAAAGTGAGAAAGAAGGTAATCCTAGCACTCATGAGGCTTAGGCAGGGGTATCCTTGAGAGTTCGAGGCCAGCCTGAGCTACAAAATGAGCTCAACACCAGCCTGAAATACATGGTGAGATCCTCTCTCAAAAAGACAAAAAAAAAAGTATGAGATAGGAGAGCAGTCAGCCAAGGCACAAGGATGTCTGCGCTCCTGATCTATACCACATTCCAAGTTCTGTGCTCTCTCTTCTTCAAACTGCTTTTGCCTAAGAAACAAAGACTTCCACAGGCAAGGGTGTCCACGTTGCACTTCATGCATTTACTAAACACAAATGCTACTTAACACCTCTCATACCAGATGCATGCATAATATTTTATATTTCTTAAAATTTGAAGAAATGGGTTAGAAAAATGAAATTTGAAACCCAAGGTCTTCAACCTTGGCGAGCCTGGTAACAAGATGGGATTATCTGACAGTTATTAGGATCTGGAAAAAATTGCCAGTAGCAGTATGCTGTGGAATGAAAGAGGGGACAGCTTAAGAGAGACATAATTTCCCTGTCATCACTGAGAAAGAGATTCAATGAAGCAGTCATGAAACCTAGAGTGGCAGATAATTGTCCCCAAGCAGAGATAGCACCTCAGGAATGATGGGATAAAATGATCAGGGTCCATATGACACCAGAAAATCATTAAAGTTTTTGACCCATGGGCCATAGTGATTGTAATTCACATCAGATTTGCAATTTCTGACAACAGGTTCAAAAGCAAATGTTTCTATAACCTTTTCCTGACAATCTTTACTCAGAAGGCTTGAACCAGTTGAGAGGTTTAATAGTTGCCTAGGAAAAAAAAAAAAAAAGAAAACTCATTTCCTGGAGGCTTTTATTCATATCCAAAAATAGAATCAGGACATCAAGTCAGTATCTTTTACATGGTTTTAGGTAAAATTATGTAGCTTGTAAAAATCATCATCAGACATCTGAAGCTGAAGTCCTCTTTCTGCACATTTTTTTCCCTTTAGGGGCAGCTATGCTTACATTACTAGACAGCGGCTGGACTAATTTCCCCACCCCTTTAAAATTTGTTAAGTCTCAGTCTCAGACAATCTGAATCACATTCCTGGAAATGTGTACCTCATGCATTATATTTAGTTACCTTCATCTGGGTAATAGATCACTAGAAATGTAGTAGATTATGAGGTGGTTTTTTTTTTTTTTTTTTTTTTTGGAACTGGGGATTGAACTCAGACCCTTGCACTTGCCAGAGAAGTGCTTATTCTACTGAGCCACCTCCCAAGCACCTAAAGATATGAGTTTTAACTGGCTCCTTGGCTTGGGGTTTCAGAAGGCTACAAGCAATATTATTCCCAAGCTGTCTCTGACTGTTGAAATTCAGTTTCTTATAGCTACAGAACGGACAACTTCAGTTTTTCTCCTGGCTGTTTGGGGGAGGCCATCCCTGTCTCCTAGGAAACACACCCACAGCTTCCTGTTATGGAAACTTCTTCAATATGGCCTCTCTCATGAGCCCAGGAAAGAGGGTCTAAAGTGAGCATCTAAGGTGGAGCCTTACATAAGGTAAGGTGATCAGGCAAGAGTTGGCTTCTCACGCTTGACATAATGCAGTCAGAACAAATCCAGATTCCATCTACACTTCAGGAACCAGAATTATGTACAATCATTATCCGTAGGCTATAGGAATCATGTGAAAGCACCTTAGGTCACACTTTCAAGTAATACATTTCCTAAGCAGTGATACTTTTAAGTACAAATCAAAGGAGCAAACTAAAGTACTCACACACATCCCAAATACTTGCTTGGGACAATGGACAACAAAAACGTTGGAGAAAAAGAATATAGGAAAAGACCTAATTTCCTTCAAATCTAGATCTTTCTGCCTACCAGATAAACCTGTTCAACATTATAGAAGCCTTATTCAGTATCACCGTTTTATTGTTATATGACGATGGTGCTTATAAGGAATGGAATCCCGAGCAAATTATGTAACTCGTGTTTATTGCTCTATAAAATGAATAACAATCAGATCCCACTGGCGGTGTTGCTATACAGTTTAAGTAATCTTAGAGATGCAGTAGATCTGATATTTAAGGGCATTTCTCTCACATTGCCCCACGACACACCCCCCTGACACTGAAATGTAAGTGTACACTGACTTTACTGCTAAGGCCCCAAGAAGCCATGACAAGGGGGAAAAATGTGTCATTTCAATAATGGTAGTAGTAGTAGTACTCAGGATGAAATAGTCCTTTTTAAAATAATTTGTAAGTCAATGACAGAAAGCTTCAAAAAGCCTTTTCAAAATTTCAAATATAAAACTGCATTTTAAATGATATTTATTTATTTGTTTATTTGATACTGGGTCTCACTATGCAGCTACAGCTCATAGTGACCCTGTGGTCTCAGCTTCCCCAGTGCTGGGTTTGCAGGTGTGCATCACCATGCCTGGTTTCCATGGCCAGTGATGCAATACTGAGGATCGAACCCAGGCCCTTGCACTTGCCAGGCAGGCGCTTAGACTGCTGAGCTATCTCCCCAGGCCTAACCACATTATTCTTGTAACCTTTTTACATATCTCAGACGGAAATTCCCTAGGACTGTTATCTCCTGACCTACTCTAGTGAAGTTTTTGGTCTATTCCAGATGTTTTGCTATGATGTCATAAATCGTTTTGTAGAGCATTTTATGGTATGTTTTTCTTTTTTATTATATAGATGATATTATGCCCTGTGTAATGTTCCTTCCCTTATCTTCTCATTTATCACATTTTCCAGAGGTACAGCCATGTGAGTATAATGGGGTAACATTCTTTTCATTAACTGTCCCGTAAAGTTTCCTTACCCGGCACTGGTCTACTATAGACATATAGACTCTGTATTTTTAGCTAGATGAAACAATGCTCAAATTGTTGTAGGCAGCTGAATTAGAAATGTTATAGGCAAGGTCAGGAAGATGGTTGAGTGGAATAAGCTCTTCCCTGGCAAGCATAAAGGCCTAAATTCAATCTCCAGTCCCACAAAAAGAAAAAGAAAAAAAGTTATAGGCAGTCAGACAGGCCAGGCCCTCAAGGAAACAATATGGAAGACAAGGTGGCTTTGCAACTTGTAAGAGACAGACACTTCCACATGCCAGACCTCAAGACCAAGACAAAAGAGGAAACACAGCTACATATTTCCCCAGGGATGGGCATCAGGGATTGATATTCTAAATAGGTATCGATCACGTTGAAAGAGCCCAAATGAGTAACTAATCCAACTACTAACAAGAAGGGACCCTATCCCAGATTTATGCCCACTTGCTACATGACTCGCTTCCCCATTTGGTAATGGATTTAATCAATTCTTCCTGAGCAATGGTGCTTGTAATCTCATTGGTCGACCATGGCTTTATCCCACCTCATGCCCACCTAAGTGAGATCCCATGGCTTTCACCTGAGACCTGCCTTACCACATGGTTTTGCTCTATAAAATCCCTGGAAAAGGCAACTTCCGGGGCAACCCACTTGGGTCCCCCTTCTGTTCCTCTCTCTGACAAAAGCTTTCTTTCTCTCAATAAATATGCTGCTCTTAACCTCTATTTGTACCTAAAATTCATTACTCTGTTTTAGAGAACACAAACTCGTCCAGATGCCTTTCAGGTTGGGAGATCAGTTTTTCTCCCTGTATCAAAATGAACTTCTATAATCTGTAATGGTCTTCTGCTAAAGTAAAACTAGAGGAACCATGTGATATGACACAAGCTAAAAATAGTTTTATGTTTATTATATACTGACGAAGGGCTATAGAAATTTCTACTTACCTTAGCAGTGATACATGTATTATAATTATATAAGGCAATGCAGGTAGTGTTGAGTGAAGCCATTGGAATATATTAAAGTGCTGTATCTATCCTAGATACTATTATTACAGGGCTGGCCAAATAGTTAAGCAGATTAAAACCCCTGTGTAGGCAGATGCAAGGGCCAGGAGTTCGATCCCTGGGCGTGCCGTGCTGGCCCCGCCTCCGGGACACGCTGAGATGATGATTGAGGCTGGGTGTAGTGACACACACCTGTAATCCCAGCACTCGGAAGGCTGTAAACAGGAGGATCACTATGAGTCCAACCTCAGTGAGATCAAGTAGACTGTGTTCTAAAATACAAAAAAAAAGATACTATTATTATAATAAACTAAAACTGAGCCTTTTTTCTGAAGTTTCACTAGATATGAGAATAAAATTGTGAAGGATAGCTAGGAAAATTACCTGACTTTCTTTAAGTGCCTGAGTGAGAATGTGAAATGCAAATAAACTGTGATAAGGACCAACTCTGTACTTCACAATTTCACCTAAGACTAATTTAGAGCATTCTTCGAACTTATAGATCTCACAGTCAATACCATATCTGGAACAAGAATATAAGCTCCACTTGAACTAAACAGATCGAGCCAGATATTCAAGCCCAAAATGCCCCTCATTAGGAATTTCCAAATGCACTAAAATAGTTTCATAAATTTTATACATGCTGGATTCTAGCAGACACAAAATGTCATTTGAATAAACATGACCACATAAATTTAAACTGACTTAAACATAATGTCATACTAGCCCAAGAATATTGCCTAGAAATAATGAATTACTCTGGCAGAATAAACCCTAAGTGATAAAGTTAAATGACAAATGACAGGATTTCTTTTAAAATATTCAAGTTATTTGATTGCCTGAGCTATTTGTAGAAAAATTTAATTGGATTTCCATTCAGTAAAGCTGGTAAATACAGGGAAAGGGGCTGAAAAACAACTTATTAGTTAATAATTTCAGGAACTAGGGAAGCACACTTCATAGAACTTCAACGTAAAACATGCTGCATGTATTTAATACCATCTCCTTTTATTTCTTTTTGTATTAAAAATAGCATATGCAAATGATAATATGCAAACAGAGTTAAAGGGATTATAATGAAAATTCAATCTTTCTTCCCCATTAAATCCGCCTCTCGTGTTGCTAATTTCTCCTACATACACCCAGAAATATTGGGCTTTTATAAGCATTTATGTCTTTGTAGACACATTTTCCCCCAAATATCAGTGAATTAGACAAACACTGATTTGCAATTTCTATAAATCACCCTGTAATGCTCCATTCCCCAGAGAAGGCATCCTTTATTTAATCAATTCCATGGTGATGGATGAGTTTTCCTTTACTGTGCTGCTCTTCGTCTCTTTTTTCATGTGCTTCTGCACCTGTGTGTCAGAGTTCATGAAGTCTGGGTAGCTCACCAGAAGCAGAGTGTCTTGGATCAAAGGCTATGTTTCTTTTCCATTTTGATGGACACTGAAATCTGTGACGATGGTTGAGAATTTATTTCCATGTTCATATCCTTAAGTTTTCTGTTTCCCAAACTCTCTCAAAGGGCTGGCCAAATAGCTCAGTGGATTAAAGTGCCTGCAAGCAGGCACAGGAGCCAGGAGTTTGATCCCTAGGCCTGCCATACAGGCCCCTCTCCCTGGGGTGTTCTGAGACAACAAATGAGACTGGGCATGGTGGTGCTCCTGTAACCTCAGCTCTTGGGAGGCCCTAAACAGGCGGATCACTATGAGTCTATTCTGGTAGTGAGACCTTGAACACCTTGTAGACCCTTCCCTAAGATACAGGGAAAAAAAAAAAACTCTCTCCAAAATGTGATTTGTTCAGTAATGTTCATCACCAGCCAGTCTACTAAGTGAAAAATGCATTGGGTTGGTTTCATTCATTGTGAGATTGATTTCATTTTCACTAGGCATTTATTCTGTGCATACCATGTACAGTCAGTTGGTGGATTTTGTTCATTTTTCTATTAGATGGATGTTCTTTTTCATTGATTATATGAATTCTAAATATGTGAGGAAAAATGAATTTTTTTTCATTTTTTTCCCCCACCCTCGGTACAAGGGATTGAATTCAGGCCCTTGCCAGGGAAGAGTTTATTCTACTGAGCCATCTCCCTGGCCCTCTGAATTTTGTCTTTGTTGTTTTGCTATTTCTGGCATGGAGTTCTACTCCAGGTAATCATTAAACTTTTGGATTTCTTTTTTCTTTTTTTATGTATTTAGCGCAGGGTCTATAGAGTCTACAGGTTCTCACTATGTAGATTGGATTCAAAGTGATTCTTCTGTGTTCAGCCTCCCAAGAGCTGGGATTACAGGCCCACAGCACCATGCCCAGTCTTAATCACCCACTCAAAGTGTTCCTGGGGTGGGACTGGCAGGAATCGAACCCCGGCCACTTCCTTCTGCCTAAGTAGGGGCTTTAGAGCTTTAGTCCACTGAGCCATCTGGCTAGCTCCTAAGCTTTTGGATTTATTTCATCATCTTTTCTATTTAAAAAAAAATAGCAGAGTTACATACCTGCAATCCCAGTTCTCCGAGTGACTGAGGCACAAGCAACACAAAGTTGAGCCCAGTGGCAACTTTGCAAAACTCTGTCTCAACTGTCTCAAACTAAAAACTAAAATAAAAAGGATTATGAGTATAACTTAGTGCCCTGGGTTCAATCTTCAGGACAAAAATCAAAAGCAAAACTTTCTCTTTTTTGGTATTTTAGGATAAAGTCTACGTGGTATACAGGGTCTTACTGCATAGATCAGATTCATAGTAATGCACTGTTTACAGACTCCCAAGAGCTGGGATTACAGCCGTGCTCCACCACGCCCAGTCTCAAATGCCATCTCAGTGTGCCCAGGGGGTGGGGCCAGCACAGCAGGCCCAGGGATGGAACCCCCCAGCCCCTGTGTCTGCCTAAGCAGGTGCTTTATTCTGCTGAGCTCTTTGGCCAGCCCTTAAAAACAGAACTTTAAAGTAAGCAGCATATTATTGATTGCGTTTACAGTTTTGAAGATTCTTACTAAGATCTCCAGTCCAAATATACAAAATAATTTTTTTCTAGAAAACTACCAGGTTCATGCAGATTTTTGTTTTGCCTATATTTCACAAAATTCACATTCTTAGTTCTAATTTTATGTCTATGCTTTCTTCCCATTGTCTTTTCTTGACTACAATAATACATCACACATTGGGTGTATTATTGCAAGAAAACCCACTCATTAACTTATTAGCATATTTTCTCTGACAATTTGATGTATTTTATAACATTTAGTTTCAACCTCCATGTTCTTTTTTTTCTTTAGTTTTTTTTTTTTTTAAATTGGTTGCTGTTGTATTTCACCTGCTTAGTTCCTGACAAAAATATTAGATAATTTTCAGTCTTTTATTTTTCAGACCATGGTTTTTGTGTAGATAGTTTTAGGTTCTGGCTTCTTCTCCATCTATTTTGAGCATAATGAAAATTAATTACTTTCTAAATACATTTAGTAAGGCAGGCCAAATAGCTCAACGAATTAAAGCACCTCCAAGCCAGTGTGGGGCCTGGGATGCTCTAAACAGGAGGATCACTACAAGTCCAATCTAGTAGTGAGACCCTGAACACCCTGTAGACCCTTCCCTAAAATACAATCAATCAATCAATAAATAAATACATTTAATGTACTTTTCTGTTTAAAAAGTACATGAAAAAACTTGGCAAAGTGAAGTGTATACATCCCTTAAAATAAGAACAAAGAAAAATCACCATTGAGAAAAAGTAGATTTAGTGTACTGCTCCATTATACTGATCTTTTCAAAGCATAATATATTCAATAATAGAACAATTAGGAGAAAAATGGAAGCTGAAATATTCTCTGATCTTTAATTATAGACATTTTATAAACGGTTTTGTACCATGATCAAATAATTTTAATTGTGGCACAATAAAGTAATATTTATAATTTAAACTAATTACAGCTGTTTGCTTTCAAACTTAGAAGGGAAAACCAGAATTGTCATTTCTTTATCAGTTCCTACACATTAAGAGATGAGACTTTGAGCTGTGAGTTCCCCCTGTTTAGTAGAAATTAGAGTCTCAGCTGTATCAAATTGGCTCTAGACCTAAAAGGTGAATGAAGAGCTAAACTAATCTGGAAAGAAGTTAGAGAGAACCTTGACTGAAAGGAGTTCAAAATTTAGAAAAACAAAAGTTGTACACAGAATACTGAGAGACAGGGCAAAGTGAAACAATACGTCAGAAAGTAGAAACCACTGAGCAAAGAAATCTTGTGGATGAGGCTGCTGTTTGTGGTTAGGGACTTCCATGGAAATAAATGTCTAATAATAAGTTTTTCTGCCTTGCAGAGCGAGGTTCTTTTTTTTTTAATGTATTTAGTACAGGGTCTACAGGGTCTCGCTAGGTAGGTTGGAAGCAGACTCATTCCCCTGTTTTCAGCCTCTCAAGCGCTGGGATTACAGGCACGCGCCACCAAGTCCGGACTCCATCACAGTCTCTGTGAGCTCCGGGGACAGGGCCTGCAAGGCATGCCGGGATCTAACCCTGCTGCTGCGCTCTGCCTAAGCAGGCGCTTTAATCTGCTGAGCTATTGGGCCAGGCCACGAAGTTCTTCTAGACCCTTAGTAAACATATACCCTTGATAACTTTCTTGTGTCTTCTCCAATAGTTTGTTGAAGACACTAACCTGGAAAAAAAATCTCACAGGAAAAAGCTCCTTCCTGTGACTAAAGAAGAAAACATGTTATAAAATGCACATTTTATTATAATTAATGTATTGTTATGAAAGAAGTAGTATAATTAAAAAAGAAATACCTCAAGAGAATCTTGGAGTGTAAAGTAGAATAAGGTGGAAATAAGTATAAAATGGAAACATTACTAATTTCTAATTACTGACAGTAAATTTTCAGAAGGAAATAAAATATTTGGCTTTGCATTGCCAATTCCAGAAGTGGCAATGTAAGTACTGATTGTACTTACCTAGGCTCAAGCAAAATTCCATTGAGAGGATCGAACAAACTCTGAAAATAAGGGTACAACCTGGAATAGCTCTAAATGTGAAAGAATAATTGCATTGTAAAGAGTTCAGCAGGCAAGGAAAGTTGTGCTCAAGACCGTTAGAGTAAGAGAGAAACATTGCATGCATCAGCGCTTCCACAAGGCAGGAAAGGTGTTAAGCATAGGGCCAAGGAAGTGGGACAGTGCTGGAAGATAATGAAAGAGCAGGGACAAAGTGCTGGGCCATCTGTGCTTGGTGACAGGAACTCCTTAAAATAAGGCTCTTCTCACAGATACTGGGGGAGGAGAGCCCTAGCACCTTTCATCCCAGCTTCCTTTTCTAAAGGCTGCCTCCCAGGCCCTTAAGAAAGATATTCCTGTGGTTTAAAATTGCCTCAGGGCCAGAAGAAGATTTCAATCTCAAAAGGGCAGAAAGAATTTATGTTTTCTAAAGTAAATTCTATGAGAGAGAGAGACTGGGATCTACTGTCAAAAAGCTTGTCTAAAACTGTGTCAAGCTGAGGAAAATGCTAACATCATGTTAGTCACTGAAAAGCTAGCGATATTTCATTAAAAGATCAAGATTTGAAGAGCTCCTCAAAATATAAAATGCACTATAATACATTGAGATCCACCTGAAAACTCAAACAGAGGAGCCTGAAAAGTCTCCATAGGAAAGAGAAAAGGCTTCACAAAGGAACATTTTTCCTGGAACAGCTATTGCCTGACAGTATCAAATCCAGGTAGGGTAGAAAAGAAATGCATGAGCCACGGGAAAAGGACTGATGTAATTAATTAAAGACTACAGGAATAGCTGCATGAGGCTCCTCTCTGAGTAGCTGCCCTCAGGTTAAATCTCAAATAGTGTTCTCTACTCAAAGGCAGAAAATACCCAGCATGAGCTCTAGTTCTAGAGAGAAAAAAGAGTTTCTCAAATAAGTTTTAGACTGCACTCCAGAGACAAATTCTGTGGACCTGCGTCTTCACTCAAATTCTCTCTGCAGGAACACCCTAGGCAAAGTCTTCAAACTGTACTCAGTACTAGAAGAATAAAAAGTTGTTCTCATGTTGAGTACATGCAATACTGATCAAACTAGGCTTTTAATTCCAAATGTGAAAAGCTATACAATAGCACTAAACTTTCATATTAAACCATCAAGAAACTGAAGAAAAAAGAATTATTGCAAGAGGTAGAAGCGATACCCAAGTTCAACCTATTAGCATATTCTATGAGATTTAGAAGCTTATGTTAAAAATATACTGTTACATGAATATAATAGGTAGGCACTGTGAGGTGTGAGGATCCAAGATGGCTGCTAATGGGCACCACTTTCTTAACTTTTGAGTGTCCTTTAAATTTAATAGCTCCCTTGTAACAAAAAGAACATGACAACATGAAGGTTAGGCCTTCCTTAATGAGGTAGTAAAAGAGACTACAGTGCTGTTTCTGCTCCCTTTCTGACTCTTGAGGGAAGCCATATGCCAGTCTAGGAGTTAAAACTATGAAGAAACCCACACAGCAAGAGCTGAACCTATAAGAGTCCTCCAGCCTACAGTTAGTCGAGAACTAAGACTTCCCAGCTTCCATGGAGAAATTAATCCTGCCCAGTCACGTGAGTGAGCTTGAAAGGTGTTCCCCACGTGGAGCATTGGCAGGAGGAATTCATTGGCCAACATCTTAAGGACAATGTGGTGGCAGAATTCAAGGGAGAGGAGCCACTTAAGCCCTGCATGTGCCTTCCCAGCAAGGAGATAATAGTTTGCTGTCTTAGTCACTTTTCTGTCAAAGACAAAATACTCACTACATATAATTTAAGAAGAGGAACACTCAGGCTTACAGTTTCAGGCTGTGATCTAAGGCAGACACAAAATGGCAGAGCAGACACAATGGAGAAAAGTTCTTATCCCAGGAGACCCAGAAAGGAGAGAAGGGAGAAGGCTGCAATGAAGACAGCCTTCCGATGGCGCCCCACTGACCCCTCCAGGAGACCCAATCTCTTAAGAGTAGTTTCAATGGTCGCATTCATCAACAAATTAGTGTATACATGAATGGAGGGTTCTTCCGGCTCCAATTCCAAATACCTGAGAACTTCAGGGGTCAGTTTAGATGCAAACCATAACATTCTTGTTAAAATAAAACCAGCTTTTAGAATAAATTGTTATGCAGCAGATAGCTCTACAGGAGTGGGAATGGGAGGGAGAGGTACCTGGAAACTGGATTGAAGATCAAAGAGTACAACAGCAGCTGCAGCTGAATACTAAAATAACATGCCAGAAAGCTCAGTCAACTTTTCTGAAAATGCAGTGAAAAAGGGAAAATAAGAAAAAATATTATATATTTTAAAGAGTGAAAATAAATGAAAAACAAATATGAAATATGGATAAGAAATAAATAACATAGGGAGCCAGGGAGATGGCTCAGTGGAATAAACTCTTGCCTGGCAAGCGCAAGGGCCTGAGTTCAATGCCTGGTTCTGCAAAAATAAATAAATAAATAAATAAATAAATAAATAAATAAATAACAGGGTTAAATAAATTTTAAAATACTTGCTCTGAAGAAAGTTTTGATTTTTATGTAAAAAGTATCAATAAACACTAAAATTATTTTTAAAAACACACCTAGGAACATTGTAGTGAAATTTAATGTACATATTCTAGGTAAATTTAAAGCACAACTGTAAAATGTTTGTGGAAAATATTTTGACCTTAACCAAATTATATTTAACTATAAGTGCCAAAGAAATAAACTTTTGGAATTTTAAGCTATTAGGAGGAAGCTGAAAATTTTCTTCTCTTCATTAGTTATTTTTCATTTCATTTAATTTTTTTTTTTTTTTTACCAACCACCAAACTCAGTACCTTGTGCTTGACCAGGCAGGCACTCAGGCTGCTGAGCTGTCTCCCTAGCTCCTCCTTCATTAAATATTAAATGATGCTCCCTAGCAAAGTAAAAGCCTCATGTGGCTTTAGGTGGAGTTTTGCAGACATAGTTTGACCTAGGGCATGTGGTGCTGAGAGTAAGGACGAGAGGCTGGGATTGATTTATGCTGCAATGGTAAGAAGGAAGATGTTCCTCCCGGGGCATGAGTGCCACCTACCCTAAGGACAGGTGGCCCAGGACAGAACACCAGAGACAGGAAGACGGCTGTGGCTGCTGTCCTCACTAGCGGCCTCTGCCACTTAGCTAGACTACTGCCTTCTGCTCTACCTGACCTGTTTCTCCCCTGCAGGCCTCCTCTGCCGTGTCACTCTGCCTCGGAGCCAGACAGCTAGAAACTCTGTCAACTATGAGCTGAATAAGCCTTTCCCCCTTTGTCTTGGGATGTCAGGTATTTTGTCTCAGCCATGAGAAAAATAACTGTGACAAACAGAAAGTCTCCAGCCTGTCCTAACATGTTCTAAATTGTGTACATTAACATACACATATTTTTTTCTCTCAGTTTAAAATGGTAGATTGACCAAACATGCTTTGGCCAAACACTTTTTTAAAAAAAAAGTATTCGATGCTTGATAGCTGAATATGCTTTATGACACTGGACATGAGATTTCAGTATTTTAAAGACAGCTTGAGAGGATGTTTTATGTACTCTCTTCACTGAGGAATTTACTGTCTTGCCCAGGTCAGTGTTTTTATTTCATTCTTATTTGATACTGGGAATTCAAGCCAGGGCCTTGCAGGTGCTGGGTAGGCATCTTGCATGTGCTAGATACAGGCATTCTACCATAAGCTATACCCTGGACCTCAAATTAATGTTGTATGATATTTGCTTTCCTATATTGATTATATGTTGAATTCACGGCATTTTAGACATAATAAAATTAAATATTATCAGCAGTAGTTTCATCTCTTTCCCTTTATTGTTTCATTTGGATTTTAAAATTACATATATAAAAATAATAAAATGAAAGCAAACTGGCACCATAGGGCACTCTGGCTCTGACCCACCACCACCACGCTGCCCCCTGCACACCGATCCAGCCACTGAGCTGGGCATGGTGGTGCATGCTTATAACCCCAGTACTGAGGAGGCTGAAAGCCGGATCGCTGATAATCCAGTTTGTGTAGTGAGCCCCTGTAGACGCTATATTAAAGTACATTAAAAAATAAGTAATAATGTTACAAGCACGGTCACTTGTATAACATTGATCTAGGGTGGGTATGAAACAGTATTATAGAGAGCTAAATTAGGTAGAATATTATAGATAGTTCAATGGGGCTGGGTGCATTAAGGAGTCCGTGTAAAAGATGAGAACATATGGAAACGATGGCCGAAGAAAATCAAAGTCCCAGTGACTAGATTTATATACTTTCCTAAGTTATGAAAGGCTTGGGATTCTTGGCATCACCCTTTTGAGATCTCCCATTATCTCATTAGGGGTGGGCCATCTCTCCCACTCATTAAGATTAAAGACAAGACCAAGATGATACATTATCTACCAAGGTTAGTGATAGTTACTGATGCCACTCACATGTTGTTGTTACCATGAGATCAATATTACCCACGTCATTACACTTGCCATTTTATTGATCCTCATAGACCAACGTTGCTTCTGGCACCTCATGGGTTTGCTCTGTAAAAATTTCCTTGAGAAGTGGACTTGTTGGCGATCCATTCAGGCTCTCTCCTGTCTCTGGAGATCTATGCCTGCTCTGCATTTCAATTCTCCATTTCTTTTTCCAATAAATTTTCCAATTCTTAGCCTCCATTGCTCCTTAAAGTTAATTCTTTAACTTTGAGGATCATCTGGTGTTCCCCTGTATCACCATGGTAATCCAATGAGATTACAATATAACCACTTACATTATATATATTTATTGAATGAGGATCTAATCTGGATGCAAATTTCATAGCAAGTGTGCATTGATTGAACAGAGATTTCTCTTGAAAGGGAGGTTTTGGTTCCCTACCCAAGGTGATGGATAACTATCAGTCACTGCTCTTTCTCCCAAGGAAATGTATGTAAATGCATTTATTCTATCTTTGTCTTTTTTTCCCCTGTATTTTAGGGAAGGGTCTAGAGAATATTCAGGGTCTCACTACTAGATCAGACTCATAGTGATTTCCTGTTTACAGCCTCCCAAGAGGTAGGATTACAGGAGTGCCACCATGCCCAGTCTCATTTGCCATCTCAGCATGCCTCAGGGCCAAGGCTGGCACAGCAGGCCCCGGGATCAAACCTCTGGTCCCTGCACTTGCTTATAGGTGCTTTAGTCTTCTGAGCTATTTGGCCGGCCCTTCTATCTTTGACTTAAGGTCTGGTTTTTAAGCAGTATGCCCCAACCCACAATTTTTTTTTTTTTATATTTAGCACAGGGTCTTCAGGGTCTATAGATCTCATTACATAGACTGGACTTGCAGTGATCCACCTGTGTTCAGTCCCCCCAAAAGATGGAATTATAGGTGCATGTCACCACATCAAATCTCAATTTCTGTCTCAGTGAGTCCCTGGAGATGAGCCCGGCATGGTGTACAGGGGATCAAACCCAGCTGCTGTTTTTACCTAAGAAGGCACTTTAATCCACTAAGCTATTTGGCCGGGACCCATCCACAGTTATGATGCGTCTTCTGCATTGACTCATTCGAGAGTTTAGCCCTGTCTTCTTACCTATAATGTTTCTAGTTAATTTAGCTTTCCCTAGTACATAAAAGTTTGCTCAGTGGATTAATGAAAGATAAATGGTTTCTCCCAACTCTACAAATGTAGGTAATTCTAGTCAAAAGAAAATTCTAGTGTAATTTGTAAGATATTCTCTAAGCTGATTAAAAATTTATCCTAAAAATTTTAATAAATAAGAAATTGTAATTACCAGAATAAAAGTATTTACCTTGGCATATAGTGAAACACAATCTGACATCATAATTATTCCTATGGCCTCTATATGGTGGAATAATTATTAAATAAATCAATTTTTGAAACACATTCTAAAGCAGTACATGACATTTACTCTTATAAGAGTTTACTAAGTGACAACTTTTGACATCTAAAATTAATATGATTGGCTGAGTAGGTAGCTCAGTGATCTAAACATTTGCCTCACAAATGCAAGGACTCAAATTCAATCTCTGGTTCCACAATCTGTCAGTCTTAAGATGGAGAAATAACACCCAGGTGCCATGCCACCCTGAGATAGGGCTTGGTGGTGCACACCTGTAATCCCAGAACCAGAGAGGCTAAAAACAAAGGATCAGTAGAGTTGGAGCTGTGTAGTGAGACCCTGCCTGTATCAAAACAAAAAGCAGTGTGAAAACCAGGTACAGTCATTTACTAGCAATTTCGTGTTGTAGGCAGTTGAGTTAGATAGAAAAATTACAAGAAGTCTGACAGAAGTGGTCCCTGGAAGGAGCCAATCTACCTACCTTGCACTTCTGCTGTGAGCCAGATATCTACACAAAAGATTAAACAAATGCCTCCACAAACCAAACATCGATATTCTAAATAGATATTGATCACTTTGAAAAAGCCAGGAAGAGCCACTAAGACCCAACCTAGTACAGGAAAAGCCCCTGTACTGTATTCATCCCCTCTTGCTGTGAGTTTCCCTTCCCCCTTTGATTCTGATTTAACCAATTTTACCTGAGCAGCTATGCTTGTAATCTTACTGGCTGGCTATAGGCCATAATTTTAAACCAGCTCATGCCCACTGTCTTAGTTACTCTTCTCTGATTGATGGGATGAATACCCGACAATCAAAATGAAGGAAGGAAAAGTTTATTTAGCTCACAGTAACTGTAGGTTTCAATCCATACTCAGCTGGCTCTCAGACAGTGTGGCACGTGGCAGAGGGGAGCAGTTCATGCAGCAGCAAGCAGCAGAGAGCAAAGGGGCAGGAGCAGCCTCCACAGTGGTAACAGAGAGGAAGTCCGTCCCTCTGTCATATGTTACAGTCAAGCTATCTGCCTCAGGCTGGATGTAGCTTTCAGACCTGTAGTCCTGGAAGTACTCAGATCCATAATCGCAGCCTTGGATCACCCATAAGCCCAGTGGATCATGAGTTAATCACAAGCTCTAGAAGTCCACCACATAACTGCCTGAGGCTTTGGGGGGACACCCACCTTGTCAGTTCCCATGTTTCCCACCTTATACCAGCCTCATCCATGGATTTTGCTCTATAAAAATATCCCTACTTAAGGCAGGTTTCTTGTGAACCCACTCTTCTGTCTCTCTCTGACAGAAGCTTTCTTTCTCTCCATATATAATATATTGTGCACTTAAACTCTATTATTCCTCACATTAGTATTTTGATTTTTAGAGAACACAAACTGTATCATATATCTAGCAGGTTGCAAGTTTCTTTCCTCTATATCACTAGTACAAATGATGAGAAAGACAGAAGTGCTGGGAAATTAAAATCTAAGACCAAAATGAATAATGAATGGCACAAGTCAACTTTTTGTTTCATTTCTATCATCTTATTTCTACAGCCCCACTTCTGGTATCATTCTTGTGCTACCTAGTTCTGAAATCTTGATTGTACAGCCTGTCTCAAACCCTTATGCTTAGCTATACCCTACTGTGCCTCTGTAACTCTGTCATTCATTCCTAAAATTTCTGTATAAAACAGCGCAAACAAAGGCACAGGCTCAAACTTTGGTGTACAGTGTTCCTCTGAGCCTGCAGGCATAATCAAGTTTGTTTCTCTTCACTGTAATATTGAGGCCATCTGAACCAAATGGATCAAAAATCCTAGCCCAGCTTTGAAAACTTAGTAATACCATGTGTAAAGTAATTAGAAAAATAAATAAATAAATAGCTGGGAATGTAGCTCAGTGTGAAACGCCTAGGATTAATGACTCAAGCTGATAATAATAATAGCAATAATAATAAATAACATCAGCATAAAACCTAGAAGATTTTATAAAAATTGCTACCATAATTCCCTGCAACAGAAAAATAGAACTCATGTCTCAGAATATTTAAAACTAAATTTTAGATGGGTTGACCCATTAACATTAATTGAAGGGCTTCAAAAATTTCTGCTAGCCCCCATCTTCCAAAAAAATTCAGCATTATAGTGGAATAAAATAGATAGTAACCTATAAATACAGTAACTTAGTTGATCCAATGTTAAAGGTGGCAGGTTTGTTGGAGGACAGACACCATTAGCTTCTTGTGTGCTTCAATACAGGCCAAGAAAATAAGAATTCCTGATGGATTTGGGTTTGAGAGAAGAAAATGAAGATTAACATTAAGGGCTTGGGACTAAGAAACTGGAAAGTTAATGTCCATCAGTGGAAATGAAAAAGTCAGTTGATAGAGGACCAACTGAGATCAAGATGTTAAGTTTAAGATGAATACTAGATATGTATGATGGGTAAGGTAGATTGTTAGCTTGATTGGCTTTGCAACTACCCAGAGATTTAGTAACAGTACACTACTAGATATGGTTGGGTAGGTTATGGAGGAATTGACGTTGGGTACTGTATCTGATCCTTCATCTCATTCTTTTTGATGCTATTCACATACTGTACTTCTTAACCACCAAGAAATAACCATCTTTGCTCTGTCACAAAATTCATGAAGATGTTTCCGGCTTTGTCATGGACTGAGTCACCTGAGAAAAAAACCCAAATTAAGCTACTCCTCCATTAAGTTGTGGGCATCAAGTATTTGTTTCAGGGACAGAGGAGCTAACTAGTACAAAGAATGTGTACCAAGAAATAAGGCTATTGATGACCATACCTGATCAAATAGTTCAAAAGCATTTGGAATTGTCTGGTTGGAAGACTCTGGGAAAGTTTGGGGAGGTAGGCTAGGAGAAGCCCTGGAATACAGTAACCAGAGACCATTGAGAGATTCTAGCTGCAGACTGAAAGACCAGACTGGGGCTAGAAATGTAGACAATAAAGGTCAGAGTCCAAAGGTTTTGGTCGTGTAGATAGAGTAGATGACCCTCTTGGTAGTTGGATTAGATTCCATGTGTGTCACACTTGGACAGTACATATGCACACATTTTTCCCATGCCCTCAGACTTTATAGTACATCCATATAAATGGTGGTATACTAATTGATCTAGCATGAGAAATGTCAAGGCCATAGCATGAATATTGCTACATGCTTATGACAAGATTTGCATTGAGATAAGCAAAAAATAGAAGAGAAAAAAATTAGAATTTCAACTTTATCCCAAAAGGAATGATATGTCAGATGTGTGGTTAAAAGAAGTATTATTCCCAAAGAAATTAGCAACATTAAATAGAATCCAAGTACTTTTTTATATGGAAATAAAAAACCAGATACCTTGAAGACATCTCAAAACTCAATAAGACCCCATGCATTGTAGGCTGAAGGGTGCAAAAGTGTCAACCTTTCATTTGAGAGAATTGTCTTAATGGTCTCTATTCATAAAGGCATTTATAGGAAATTGATTTAATTTCTGTATTCCTTTCTGCAAACACTCAGAGGCCTCTGCAGCCATGATCAAAGGTAGCCTGATGTTATGTTGCCTAGTTGTCCCCCCAAAGCCTCATGTAGTCATGGGGTAGGGACTTCTAGATTTTGTGATTAACTCATGATCCATTGAGATTATGTGTGATCCAAGGCTTGGATTATGAATCTTAATACTGCTGGGATTATGAGTGTGAGTACTTCTCCCAGCCTGGGGCAGAGAGCCTGAATGTAACATAAGAGACAGAGAGAAGATTCTCAGAAGCTATTGTTCTTTGTTGTCATTGCACCACCATGAACTGCTGCTCTCTGCTATGTACCCCTGTGCCCTGGAGCCAGCCGAGTACGGACTGAAACCTGTGAGCTAAATAAACCTTTCCTTCCTTCATTTTGGGTGTTAGGTATTTGTCCCAGGAACAAGAGAAGAGTAACTAAGACTCCTGGCTACAGCATTTGCTGAGAGCAGAAAGTAGAGTTGTGCATACAATGCTGGCTTTACTCTCATAAAGAATGCAACTATTGTGAGATCAGAACATTTTCCACCCAGATTTCAAAGAAAGTCCTTTGAGTCCAGGCAAGAAGCACCTAAAATTACAATGTGTAAAGCTATAGAAATAAACACAAAGATGCCATAGAGCACCCAAGGAAGTCAGAGATCCTGAGAACATGAAGCATGTGTTGAAAAAAACTACAAATCATAAATGGAACTAGCCTAAGAGAGAGATTATGGAGTCTGCAACCAGAAAGGCCTTAGAAGTAGGGCTGTGGAACCAGCATGTGCTCCAGATAAAGCATAAGATGTGGTGTTTTCCCCCACTGTCTCTCAAATTTATACTGAACCTATTCTTTTCTACCCTGTTATTCTCTTACATGCATAAAAATATTTATACTGTTCCATGGTTCTGAATGGACTACAGGTGGACGGTGACAGTTAAAATAGATTATCCATTTGACTGTCTTTGAGATCCATCCATGGTCAGAGTAACATCTTGCTCCTAGGTGGGTCTGGGTGGATCTTGAAGCCACAGCTTGATGTAGTATATCTGGTTCTTCATCTGTTCTTTTCTAGTGTTGTTCCATTGCTCTGATTCCTCAGCACTATAAATTGGACATATTTACTCTGCCACACTCTTCTGCCATATTTCTACCTTGACACTAACTAAAAATAGATTGAATTATCTGAAACTGTTAGGCAAATTAGACTTCTCTTCCTTTAACTTCTGAATGTTGAGTGGTGTGTCTCAGGCATGTGAAGCTCACTGATGTAACATTCAAACTGTTATGTCCAATAATTAGTTGGATACAAGATTTGGGAGGTTAGAGAAGGGCCTGGCTGGACTGGCCTAGGCTGGGCTGAAGCACAGGAGACAAATTATGGAGACATACAATAAGCATACTTCAGGAAGAAGGTATAGACAATGACAAGCAGTGAGTCAGAATAAAGGAGCAAGACCTAACATGCCAAGCATAACTACAACAAGACGGTTGTTGTAAAGGAATCGCTAAAGACAATGAATAAAGAATAATGATAAAGGATGAAAGAAACAGACATGCAATGGTCTAAAACCCAAGTGAAGAAAATTATGTAAGGAAAAAGACGAGATCAACTAACAAAAAATGTATAATAATATTTTTAAAAAGTAAATATCAAGAAGTTATCATTGGCTATGTCAAACTGTACTGCTCTAAGTGTGGGTGCAGATATATCACTGTGGTATGATGATTTCAGTTATTTTGGAAAAATACCTAGGAGGGGAGTCCTAGCTGGTTTGAATGGGACCTCCAAACCTAGGTTTTTGAGGAAGCCCCATACTGATTTCTATAATGGTTATACTAGCCTGTGTGCCTACAAGCAGTGGATAAGGGATCCTTTTTCCCCACAGCCTCTTCAGCATTTGCCATTAGTTGACTTATATAAAGATACTCATTCTCTCAGGCATATGATAGTATCTGAGTGTTGCTTTAATTTGCATTTCATGAATGGCCAATGATTTTGAACATTTTTTCATATACTTATTTGCCATTTGCATTTCTTCATTGCAAAATGTAGATTCATCTCAAATGCCCATTTTTTGGATTGGGTCTTCGAGTTTTGGAGGCCTAATTTTTGAAAAGTCTTTGCATATTCTATTTCCTATCATTTATAACATGTATAATTATTTTTTCTTTTTTTATTATTTTTTAGTCTTTAAAAAAGTTAAAGTGATCATTGAGTTTAGCACAATGAATTTATTCATGTCCTCTAAGGCACATAATCCATGATGGCAAAACTCTCGTGGAAGTTTAAGAGCAAATATTTAAATTGAGCAGGAAAATGAGAAATTAAGAGTAGAGAGATCTCTTTTCAGGCATTCTGTTTCATGTACAGATGCTAAAAAGTGCACTGTCTAGTGAAGGAAGCATAAGTTTTTGTGTGGTTTTGTTTGATTGGCTTAGTGATGACAAATACCAGCAAGTTTATGAACTGGAATGAATGATGCAGTAAATGGAGGAATTTTTGATACAGGGGAAAGAAAATAAAGAACTTGTAGAACTGACTTTCCTTAACACTTTTCTAGGTAGTTAACAGGCCAAAGTTGACTGTCCATATGTGGGAGTAAGTTTTGGAAAAAAATGTGGGGAATTAATCCACTGCAAAAGATGTAAAAATAAGATATATTAGTACAGATGCTGTCAGGTGAGTAGACAGTGGTGGTTGAAATCTATGGAAGTCATTTCTAATTGTTCAGCTTACCTTGATGAAGAAGATGAATTAATTAACTAAGGATAAGACTGCAAGAGTTGATTCTGTACATTTGAAAAGGAAGAATAAGGTGAGTAAACTTCTAGGAAACTGAAAGTTGAATGGATCAGGAAGATAATTTATGATTTGATAACTGTGTTTGCAAGCTCTCTTGACCTCTTGAGCTATAATAGTATGCGTCCTGACAAGATCGAGGTTGTGTACATAAAGTACTGAAGTACTTATTTGCACATAATAGTGGGCAAGGAAATAGGCAATCAAGTAACAGAAGCATTAATATCATATAAGTCATCAGAGATAAGTAAAAACAAGAAGCAAGCCACTGGAGAGGAGCTAAAGTGTGAAGAAGGGAGGTTATCATGGTAGGTGAACTATGCTAACAATGAAACATACTGGGACATCTGTAAAGAGGCTGAGATTTGAACATGATGGTATTTAGGGAAGAGGAAAACAGAAAGTTCTGTCAGTGCTCAGGGTCACACCTTCAAATACCTAAGATCAACAGTAAAAAGGACATAGATTGGTGTAATGGAAGCATTTCCAGAGTTGAGAATGAGAGAAAAAGAAAAGAGAAAAGTATGTGCAAGATATACTGGTTAGAGTAAAGGCAACATGAGGGGTCTAAGATTGGATGATGGATGGAAAATGACAATGAAAGAAAAACTATTGGGCTGGCAATGTGGCTCAGTGGAACAGCGACTGCCTGACAAACAGGAGGTCCTGAGGTCAATTCCAAGTACTGAAAACAAGTGAAAAACACCACCATGGGCTGAGGACATAGCTCAGTGGAATAAGTGCTTGTGTGGCAAGTGCAAGGCCCTAAGTTTGATCCCTGGTACCACCACAAAAAAGAAAAACAAAAGAAATTAGTTAAGAGCTACATGTACATCTTTCTCATTAAAATGAATAAAAAATGTTAAAAAAAAAAAAAAAAAAAAAAAAAAAAAAAAAAAAAAAAAAAAAAGCACCACAGAAACATGAAGTGGTTTCTGGAAGTTTTCATGAAGCTCAAAGTATAGCACATGGAGAGTGATGCATCTAGGGCCACTTCATAATCCCTCTGATTCTGAGTTAAGGAAGCGTGAGAGGGATTAAGAGAGTGAGCTGCCATGCACACTGCTTCTGAAGGATGAAGGGCATTTACTTGGAGATGAGATCTCTTCATTTGCCAAGGTGATGAAACTGAATTCCTTCTGAGGAAACTAGGTTTTACTTTCCATTATAGTAGATGGATTGTGGAAATAGTACAGAACTAATGTCTACTTTGGGCTTGCTCTTGACTAAGTATGATATAGGTTTTATTAAAGCTAAATACCTAAATTAGCTACTTAATCTCTGTTACTGGTGCTGGGGATTCTACTGAGCATGCTGAAGATGGAGGAATAGTGTTTCTTTCCTGGCTACCAGCTAAAATTTGGCCAAGTGACCTCAGTGTAGCTTCAAATATTGGAGTAGTAATACACATTATTGCAGTCAAATGGAATTCACATACAAAATCAAAGCATAGCAATTATTATTCAGGGTAGTCCATGTTGATAGCTGGAAAAGAGTATTCCTTAATGGAAATTTTGGTTAGAGATTTCTGTTTCTGCTAGGGACTGAGACAATTCAGGCTGGCCTTGAACCAACTGTGTAGCCCAGGCTGGCCTTGAATTCTCCAAAATCTCCCCTCAGTCTCTAGAGTGTGCAAGATATACTGTTTAGAGTAAAGGCAACATGCGGGGTCTAAGATTTCTGTTAAATAAATTACACATATGCAGCAGCATGGCCAAAATATGATGGTTGTTTCTAGAATTTTCTGAGCAGAATGTTGGAGCTTGGCCTCCTTTGATTCTCACTTATGGTACATTCATCAAAATTCCAATATGAGCACTTCCCACAAACCCTTCCTATAAGTCCCCTGCCTGCTTAAATAAGCCAAATTAAGCTTCTGATATTTTCAGCAAATGATTGAACCAGTGCCCCTGGGTATGAACCAGATCTGTCTGGCTTCCCAGTTAGTGCATTTTTATTAAAGAATCTCACTCATCCTTTCTCCAAAGAATGACAGTGTGCATTCTTATTTTTAGAAGCCTGGGGGTTTTCCTATGGCAGCATTCCTAAACAGAGCTCACCAGTACTCTGAAAGACTTTAACCTGAAAGACTAATTGTTCCAATCATGTACTGCATCAATTTCCTATAGTACTAATCCTTGCATAGCATTGTCTATCACACACACACACACACACACACACATGCACGCACAGTGAAAGCTTTGTATATTATGAGTTATTATTCAGTATTGCCAGTATCACTGTTGCTTCTGACAAGCAAGCTACAGACCTGAGCTATTTTCTTTTTTCCTTCACCTGGGAGTTTTTCGTAAATTCTGTTCCCACCCACCCACAAAAAAAGTCTTCATTTCCACTGTTCTTCTTTCCAGGAACTAAGTTGATCTAAAGAAAGAAGAAGAAATGGAGTCTTGCATATACAATGCAAGTTTTCAAAAATAAGAAAATTACTTGGACCAATACTTTGATTTTCATTTGACATTTCTGACTTCAAATTAAGACATCAAATAATTCAACAAATGAGAATCTTGAGGTTTTTCAATTGGTTGGTGCAATCTGTTATCTTAAATTAAATTTCTAAAAGAGTACGTCTTTGGAGATTATATACTTCATAGCTGACAGGGACACTATCTAATTAGCTATTTATATGCAAAGCAGAGGAAGGGATAATTAGAGACATACATTATACAAAAGCAATCACACTGACAGAGGCCAAAAGCAATTGAGAACATATTGAATCAAATTTGTATATACATTTCTATAGTTTATCATGTTTCATTTGTATTGTATTACATTTATGCATCATTTAACATGTTATAAATGAAGTAATATCCTAATTCACTGATTGATAAAGTAAATATAAATCTTCCAACATAAACTATTAGGCTACAAAAAGTAACAGACTTCAGTGGATACAAAAGGAATACAACCCTATGTTTGAAGAAGCCCTATTTAATTCTGATATTATTTTCTCTGGGAGAGAGAGAAAAATAAGAAATATATTTTATATGACTACCATCCAAGCCAGATTATTTATAATAAAAGAAAATTCCTGGCTTTTTGAATGAGTTCCAACTGTGTTTTGCAGAATATCACTCCAAATTTTTTTAAGGAAAAACAAATATTTTACCGTACAAATAATTTTGAGGCCAGGCATTTAAGATGCACAAAGAGCACTTTGTCTCTGTTCTGAGTAGCTTGGAATCTCACCTGGGTTAACTTGAAGGGGTGCAAAATATGCTTGGAGAGTTTGACAAGACCACACATCTGGGATCTTAGTTCATTTCTGGCCAGCCCCTAGATTCTTTAGTTCTTCTCCATGTTTCTCTGCTGAAGATGTCTAAGGTGATGGCTTCACTCACCCGCTTTGCACTTCAGCTGGCTGGAGCAGCTAGTTCCCTGGGCCTTTCTTTTTCCATATAGCTTCTTCCATAACAAGCCTGGGCTTCCACCCAGCCTGATAACTTTAGGACAGAAATTTTACCCCCTGCTTGATTTGGCTAGGATGAACATTTCTAAGGAAAAGAATGAGGAAATGGATAGTATCTTTTATTTTTTAAATGTATTTATTGAATATAGTCTCTCACTACACAACTCAGACTCATAGTGATCTTCCTATCTCAGCTTCCCCAGTGCTGGGGTTATAGGGGTATACCGTCACTCCAAGCTCTTCTGGGGCAGACATGGCACAGTGTACCAGAGACCAAACACAGGTCTGTGCACTTGGCAGGCAGGTACTAAACTGCTAAGCTATCTCTCCAGCACTTAGATATTATTGTGAAACCTGAATCAAGCAACCAGTGTATCAATAATTCTGTAACATTCCACTAGTAAAGTTAGGTCGAGATTTATGGTAAGGGGACCCTCCCCTTCGATTTCCCAGAAAGAGGGAGGCCAAAATACCTGTGGCCATCTCTGTCTGCTAATGCATTACACAACATTGTGAACTAGTGTGTAGGAGTTTTGGTCTCTATATCTTCACTTCAGCATTCAGGCTACCTTCTCTTTTTTATCAGTATTTCAAATTGAAAGCAATTCAGACATTTAAATGATCTTTACCATTCAGGAAAAATTTTATGGATGATAAATGTAGAAATAAATGAATGAACAAGTATCTTAGGTTAAGCATATAACTTTCATGTGAGTAAAATAGGCTAAACAAAACAACATGGGGTGACAATCATCCAGTGGAGAAAATTTTGCTTTGCTATGCTTTCAAAATATTATCTCCATGGAATTAAGCTATCTGTTGAGCTAATCAGCTATTTATCTGGCTAGTGGAGCTCAGCATTTTAGTAAAGCATTTGATCATCCAAAATAGACTGTTCTTTCCAGGTTCTTTTGCACTGAGAGTTCTCGAGTTCTACGGTCAGAAATGTGTGGTAATTTTCAGAAACCACCTTTGATAGGCATTTAGTGTTTACTTTTCAAATTTTTTTTTTTATTTTTAATTACTATTATTATTATTTTGTATTGAATATAGGGTCTACAGGGTATCACTACATAGGATTCACAGTGATCCTCCTGCACACCACCATACCCAGTCTCAGCGCACCCCAGGGGCAGGGCCAGCAGAGCATGCTGGGGATCAAATCCCCATCCCTGTGTCTGATTAAGCAGGCTCTTTAGTCTGCTGAGCTATCTGGCCAGCACCTAGTATTTATTTTTAAACCTGTTTTTGTTATATACACTTCTCTTTCCTATTGCCTGAGGTATGAAAATGGCATTGGAATGTGAAAATGAAAATCCAAACAGAGACAAGTCAGATTCAGGTATTTGAGAACTTAGTGGTCCAAAGATGATATCTCAGCCTTACACTTAATGAATTCAACTTACATAGGAGTGGGAGGTAAAATTTGTTTTTGATCTTTGATTTAAATCCATTTTAGTTTGAGTTTTCTGAAAAACATATTTAAATTTTATTCTGATTCCCACATATTACTCATATTTTGAAAATTTATCTTCTGCCATTGACTTTCTTTCTACAATACTTTTATAATCATTATCTGTTTCTCTTTTTCTTTTAAATTACTATATTGCTAATATCTACTGATCTTACAGCTTGATAATTAGATCTCTAATGCAGAACAGTGCTTATTTTGATAAAATAACTTTATCACATGGAACAGTGTCCTAGCTATTGTCACACGTGTCCTTGGAGCAACGAAAAGCAAGTATGTCGCCCAATAGCACACCATCCACGTACTTTAACACCAATATTTTGACACTTTAAAGAGAATAGGGCTGCAAGGTATTTTTATTTTTATTTTTTTTTAATTTTTGACAGAACTGGGGATTAAACTCAGGCCCTTGCACTTGCCAGGGAAGCACTTATGCCATTGAGCCATCTCCCTCACTTATTCCACTGAGCTATCTCCCTGGCCCAAGACTGTCTTTAAAAAAAAGATGTGCATGTGTACAATGTAAATGGATAAGCGCAGATGCAATGGAGTGAGCCTGTGGTCCTAGATACTTGCCAGGTTTAGGCAGAAAAAAGTGAGTTATAAGCCAATCTGAGCCTTGTCTCAAAATAAATAAAAAACAAGCACACACACACACACACACACACACACGCGCGCGCGCGCGCACGCACGTGCAGGAATTCAAGTGCAATTCAAATACAGGAAGCAGATATAGCAGCCCAGGCCCGTAATCCTAGCACTCAACAGGCTGTGGCAGGAGGATCACTGGAGTGGAAGGTTGGCCTGAGCTACAGCGCAAGGCCCTGTTTCAAAATCCATAAAAAAGAAAACAAAAGGAAAGTACAGTAAGCATAAAAGATATAATTTTTTGTGGGGGCAGAACCAGGGATTGAGCTCAGCCCCTTGAGCTTACCAGGGCAGCACTTATTCTACTGAGTCGTCTCCCTGGCCCCATGCAAGATGTTATTCTTGTCAGTAAATCCCTTAAGTGCAGTAGAAGTGGAATTCCAGACAACTGTCCAATGACAATGAAGCATTCCCTTACGTCTGACCTCTGTGTTATTCCATCTCGGCTTTATGTTGTTGTTGTTACTTCCTGGTTATCATCAGACAAATTTAGAACGTAAATAAAAACTGCCTTTATACACAAGTTCAGGTCAGTTGTGGAAGGCATCTGACAGCACAGCATTTCCTGAAGGAAATGTCCAGGTGTTTGTCATACACATTTTGAATGTTGTGAATTAGATTGGGATAAATTGTGGCTGAGGTGGGGGAAAACTACATATTCTTCATGTTCACAGAAGCAACAAAATTACCCCATCCCTGGCTTTCTTTGCCCCCACGATGAAATTATTTTATCCAACTTCATTTCTGCAATTCCTGACACGAATAAAGTGCCCATATCCCTAAGCCAAACGTGTAACCATCGAAATGCTGATTAAGCATTACTGATTAACTGCACAATAAGTCATTTAAACGGCTGGTGCACAGATGGACTACATTTATTTAAATGTTTAATAACCTACGCTCCGCTCTAAAGGGAACTTGCTAATGTACCTGCCATTGAAAAACAGGTACATTTCCCTGCTGTTCCAAGGAACCATGAATTCACTTACCTTTTACGTAATGAGGTCATTCTTTGGGTAAACTTACAAAGTTTAACTTAGCTCTTGTTAATTTTTACAGGCCTGGTTGTTCAGTGCAGCAGAACCTACCTTCTGTCGTGCTCAGTGAAAAGAAAAACAGAAGAGTTATAAGCTTCACAATGTCTTTCCATTTCCTTTGTTTGGACTGTTTTATACTTACTTTATACTTTATTTTTGTATCTGCCTGATGTGAATAATAAGAGCTATTATATGATAGATGATCAAGAGAAATACTTTCAGAAATATAAGATGCTATCCATAACCAATTGAAATTATATTTATTTAAACATATAATCTTTTGGTTCAAAGCTTCCATTCAAATTCAACTTGAGGGAGAACTTGAAGAGGATGCTTTACTCTGCCTTTTCTCTCTTGTAGATAATAACTATGATTTAAAAATCATCCAAAAGATGACTAAAGCTTAGCTCAAATCTTGAATACATAGCAGTTATTACACTAATGGCTAAGTACCTACTCCTTACAGAACACAAAAATATCAAGAAATCAGTATTATCAATGTCTTAAGAATGTCGCAGGAGGATTGTTGTGAGTTCGAGACCAGCCTGAGCTACAAAGTGAGCTTAAGGCCAGCCTGAACTGCACAGTGAGACCCTGTCTCAAAAAAGACAAAAAAAAAAAAAAAAAAAAAAAAAAAAGAATGTCGTTATTAACATAAACTTTGAAGTCGGATTGGATTCAAATGTTTTCTCTGGCACTTACTATGTCTGCAATGCTGGAAATTACTAAAACCTCTGATTGTTTTTGAGGTTTCAATATTTTATTCAAATTCTATTTTAAGCGATGTTAATTACAGCCTTTGAAGGGGAGCGTCTAATTCCACACAAAATGGAAGATTCTAAAATGTACCTAGTGAGCTGTTGAAACATAAACTGAGTGGTAAGAACACAATGTATGCCCAATTTAGATTCCCAGTGTCATCACTGGGTGTCCACACTCATGCGCACTTTCCAGCTTGCAGCTGGTGTACACTGGTGGAAGGGAACAAAAAAAAGAAAAAAAAATTAAAGATAAATTAAATTTTGAATGATTGGCTTCATTATCTTCCCTTCTCCATCCCAAAATGGAATAAAAGAAACAGCTACTTTTGGTGTAAAAGAGGTGATGAGGGGTTGGGGTGGGTGTGAAGGTCTGTCTAAAAAAATTCCTTTTCATCTGAGTTTGCACACACCAGCAGGCCGTGAGTTTTTCACCAGTCGGGGTTAGGAAGCCAGGGTCTGATTCTCGGAAAGTGACAATTCATTTACCTGCTCAACACAGAATTGGAAAGTGCCCACACAGTATCAGCTTCCATGTGCAGGCATGTCTATATTTCTTTTTATAAAGGAACCTGACATCTCTAGCAGGCCGCTAAGTTGACCCCTTTGTACTGCTGAAAGGTCCTTTTTTGGAATCAGGTTTCTTCTGATTCCTCTGAGTCAGTAACACCTTAAAGCTCAATCATCTTTAACCTGGAAGTCTAACATGATTTTTTAACAATTCTTGCACCCCAGACATACAACATGAAAAGGTACACTAAATTCTAAAGGTAGCTATGCCACAAGATAGTTTAAAATTAGCAATTGTACAGTATGCATTGATGCCTGAAAATTTTTAAAATAATTTTATTGAGAAACAATGAGAGTTTCACAACCGATTGTTGGCACATTTCCAGTCCTAGACCAACTTTGTGGCCACCGGCGTTGACGCTCTGGCCATCTAGCAGAGCTGACAGTGTCAGTTTGATTCCTGGCGTTAGGGTCTGAGCGTCTCCTAAAGCAATCAGGCTGGAGTTGTTCACTTTGGCTGAGCAGCAAGCATCAGGATCGATCTGATACTTACTTGGCTGCTATGCCGAAGCGAGAGCTGCTGTTTCCTGCTATCCAGGCAAGACTGACAGCGGTCCCCAGCTTCTTGTTCACCTTCTGGTAAACAGAACCACCATGTTCACATTAGTGTGAAGCTAGGACTCATCCATCTTGTAGCCAACTGCAAAGTTGCTCTGGGTCACTCGGGACTACGCAGTCTCAAAATTCATCTGGTAGCCAGCCAGCCAGCCCTCGTAGCCCCGCACTAGGGGCGCCATGAATCGAAGGGCCCACAAAGTCCACTTTGCAGCCCAGGTTGATGTGCTGCCTCTGGCACCCCATATTCATCTTTGCACCCCTCCCCCCCGGTGTTAGTTAGGCTAGAAGGATGAATCAAAGGTCTGCTTCAGTCCTCGCTTGAGCTGATCCTCCACGGTGATCTCAGTGTAGAGGGTGTTGTCTGTGTTCCATTTCTCCACAAACGTTGGGCCGGTCCACCAGTCCACCTGCACTTGGCAAATACTAGGCCTTAACCACTGAAACCATTCCAGAAAGAGTTGTCATTTTCCAGTGTGAGCATCCAAGAGCAATCAAAAGAGACTGCCTCTCATGGAGATGAGAGTCTTTTTATAACTTACTCCTGGGACTGACATCTCTCACTTGTGTTGTTCTTTGTTCATTACAATTGCTCCACAAGCAATGTCCTTGTTCAAGGAAAGTTTGTTACAATGCAGGGTGCACACCAAAACTATAGATCAGCAGGGGCTCTCTGTCTCAGAGGCCAATTGCTTTCTATTGTAAATCACAGAGAAGGGACTTTCAGCATGGTATCCCCAATGACTTTCATAGGAGAAATGCTTGCTAGGTGTTGTAAAACAAATTTGTGAGATGGGGTATTCTTTCCAAGGGCTGTTTGAGAAGAAAATATTGTTTCTTTCATGTAATAATAATTAAACTTTCTTCATTTACCTTTAAAAACTTAAATCAGATAGAATAGTTTGGGAAGAAGTGCCAATAAGAGAGTGAATCCTATTCCCTTACTATGGTAATAATTTTAAGTTAAATTTATTTTTAACTTAAGCCACAAGACTAGTGGTACATGTTTGTAGTATTTGCACTAGAGAGGCTGAAGCAGGAAGACCATTGCAAGTTCGAGACCAGCCTGGGCTACAAAGAGAGCTCAAGGCCAGCCTTAACTGCATAGAGAGACCTAGTCTCAATATGACAAAAAAAGTGAAATGTTCAACAAAGACAATACACAAGGTAATATTTTATAATCCAGTTTTCAAATACTTCTTTAAATAAGTTTGCAATCATTACATAAAAACTCTGTTTCTAGTTTTCTTATTGTGCACAAATAAAGTTCAGTTTACCTTTGAATACACTACCAGTTCTGATCTCTACCAACTTCATAATTCTATATATATCCAGCAGTCTCTCTCTCTCTCTCTCTCTCTCTCTCTCTCTCTCTCTATCTATCTATCTATCTATCTATCTGTCTGTCTGTCTATCTATCTATACATATGTATGTGTGTATATATATATATTACAACTTAGTGTTGTATGGGGTATGAATGTGCATATATATGTGTTTGTATTTTTATAAATATGCCATGTATGCCTTACAATGCAGTAAGAAGAGCCTGATATGTGACTCTAGTTATAGCACAGATCATCAGAATTCTAATGAGGCACATGGACAGTAGAGGCCAAGTTAGGCTCACAGCTAAGAGTTGGATTTTGAGTCTCTGAAGAGACATGGACTTAAACTTTTGGAACTTTTGAAAGTACAGGGAAGGGATTGTTATGTTTCTAATTCTACACAGGGCAGTTGTATTATTTTGGATGGTAACACAAATTTGCTAATGTCTGTAGTTTGAGACCAAGTTTGGTTTAAGGAGATGTGTCTGGATACCAAGTTGGAAAACATGAGTTTCAACTGTATTGGCTTGGAAACCAACCTAGGTATTGGAGGAACATGCTTCCAGGTGTTCTGGGTGGGGTGTGGCCCTGGGGTCTCTAGCTCACTCCTTGCTCCTTCTTGGCTTTTCTGCAGCTCTGATGCTCTTTTCCCAGGCATGGTATACTGAGCAGTTTTCGTTTACCACACCCTTCTGATATGGATATCTCAAATTGGGGTTTAAATACAGAAAATGAGTCTATTTTATCCTATCATTCTTACTTTAGATTCCAGAAAAAGCTATGTCTAAAACCAAGATGTCCATGTTAGGCAAGAACTGATAAATCATGCAGTTTCTACATACCTTTAAGTCTGAAATCGGGTCTCTGAATGTACTTTAAAGGTACTTGATAGGTCTACATCTATGGCAAAGGAAATAGGAAGGAAAGAGGATCAATGAAGGGTGATTGAAAACAAAGCTTTTAACCCTAGAGACTAACGTTTTCACTGGAAGGGATAGAGCAAGCTATTTAATACAGACTCTTCAACCAAACCTGCTGATTGCCTTTTTAGATCTAAAGTGGAAGTCTTAGAAAGAAGTGTACAATGAAGGAACAGAGAGAAGGAAGAAGAGAAGGAAAGGAAGAGAGGGGGAAATGGGAGGAAGAAAGAAAGGGAGATTGGAAAGGCTAAGGGGAAAAATTGTAAGGATGTGTATTTGAAGAAAAAAAGAGGAGGCATTGTTCCATGTAGTCATAACATGAATAAAACCAGGTAAGAAAATCTTTTTGCAAGACATTGTTTCTGTTTTAATTTTGTATGAGTAAAAACACCATTAGGGCCCTCTGTACTATTTTCTTTTTGAAATACAACACAGACTTTTTGGGAGAAAATAGTTACTTACCTCTTTGATGTTTCAGCCTCAATGGTGTGATTCACTATCATTATTGAGTGTGTGAGATCAGGAAAATCTATCTCCTATAATTAGAAAAAAGATAATTTTATGGGCCAAGATGTAAACTCCTTTCTAAGATTTCCACTTTAGCTATAAAAAGGAGACCAGCAGGTTTGGTTGAAGAGTCTGTATTAATTAGCTTGCTTGATCCTTTCCAGTGAAAATATTAGTCTCTAGGGTAAAAAATTTTGTTTTCAGTCACCCTGACCCAATCTCAGATTGCCTTTATCTAAATCTGCATTTTGAGTTGCAATTTTAGCTCTAAAATGGTAGTGAGGGTATTTCTAAGAAGCTGAAGTGTCCTGTGCCCTATGTTCTAAATCTAGGAATAAGGGGAAGAAGAACTGAAATCAGAGGTTGGTCCTAGGTAAAAAGAAGATAGTAGGCTTTCTGCAGAAGTCAAATGTATAACTGGACATTCTAGTAGTCTCTGCTGAATTACAAAAAATGTGAAGTCTAAATTTAGTGGTAACACTCTCTAGTCACACACTTGGCATAAACTTTAACTCTTGGTTGTCAACTAATGCTAATATATGTTATAGAAAAAAATGGCCTTGATAAAATAAAATCTACCTTTACATGCTTGCTGCATTGAATCAGATT
The DNA here is from genome assembly GCA_004027165.1 of Ctenomys sociabilis. NCBI lineage: Eukaryota > Metazoa > Chordata > Mammalia > Rodentia > Ctenomyidae > Ctenomys > Ctenomys sociabilis. Next base: position 39,476 of record PVKA01015936.1, read on the forward strand.
TTATACTGAGGTCTACACTGGGTAATATTCTGTTTGTCTGCTTTTACTTTTGTTGTTGTTGGATTTGATTATTACTAAATCTAATTTATGATGAACAATAACATTTGCTGAATATGTAAGGCTCATTGGGTCCACTTCTTGTCTCTTCCTATGGAGTTAAATAATTTCTTAACTTTCTGTGTGGCCTCCCCATTATGCAATCAAGATAGGTGGAGGAGCTCTTTTCTTTCAGCATGTATTTAATATCAAAGTCAATTTGATCCTAAGAAACATTTATTTTTAGGAAGAAGAGTATATAAGTACCATTAAAATAAAATGACTTTGTTACTAACTAGAGGCTTATTTTCTCAATATCACTTCTATGGTCTTTTAATCCAAGTATGAACATATGTGCATGTAAAATTTCAGACGTGTTTTCATCTTTTAATGACACTCACAAAAAGAAAATACACATTAAGGAGATGACCAGACTTCTTATCTATTCACCTTCTGGCAGTCTCTGAACCAATTGCTTTGCACACATTAATGTTTCCATCAAGGCTGTGATCCTCACATGGATGTTTCCAACTCTACTGCACATTGCTCAGCCACTCTCATGAACATATGCTAGAGGAAAAACGAAGCCCGAGACTGCACTATCTCGGAAATCACTTTGTCCATTTTCTTATTTATCTTGATCATTTACTGACTCTAGAAATGCCAACAAAATAGTTGATTGACACAGTTTAAGTGACCAGTAAAGACCCCACCATTCCCACCATAACTTGTTGATTCTCCACTGAGGAAAATTTTACCCTCTAGGAACTATGGTAATGTCAAGTGAGATTTTTTGATAATTACTACAGGTGGTGAAATAATGATATCATGTGAATGAGAAGCCAGTGATGCTGTTAATTGTCTTATACAGCCCATTCCCCGCAACAAAGAATTATACAAATTACAATGTGAATTGTGCCAAGTTTGCCATACTTACATCTTACATTCAGTTCCTTGATATGTTCACTTTCTTCCTCTTCCATTTGAGGTTCAGCAGTTCATCAAAGTAACACACTTTTGCAAATATCCTTAGTTCTTTTGTATATATCACTATCCATCTGCAGTCATTAGAAAACTCCTGACTTCATATTGTACACTGAATACCAAAAAAATCCAAACTAAGAACAGACAAGCAAAATCCACCAGAAACGTTTCTTTGAACAAAGTTAAGCTTACTTAAATGATTGAAGAAAAATAACAAAAATTCTTAGCAGTGAATTTGAAATGTCTTGGAAGAGAGGAGTCAAGAAAAGATATTGGGCCAGCCAAATAGCTCAGTGGACTAAAGTACCTGCAAGCAGAAGCAGGGGCCAGGAATTCGATCCCTGGGCCTGCCATGCCAGCCCCTCCCTCGGGGCTCGCTGAGACAGCAATTGAGACTGAGCATGGTGATGCACTTCTAATCTCAGCTCTTGGAAGATTGTAGACAGGCTAGTCTGATATGGTGGTGAGACACTGAACACTCTGTAGACACTTCCCTAAAATACAAAATAAAACATAATAAAAGATATTTATGGATTTTTGTCCTTAGACTGAATAAATTTACATCAAGTGTTAAAATAGCAGAAAATAATCGGGAATGAATGCAAGAAGCTAAGATGCACTAATTTTGGATTTCTAGAGCCAGTAAAATGAAGACCCGCGTGTACTATAAGAAAGCTGCAGGTCTTGACTTGTAAGTATAGCATTTAGTTGTTTCAAGAACAAATATTTTATGGAAGGAACTAAGCTGACATTTTTTGTCTTTCTCAATATTGTTTAGCACAGGAGTAGGAATTATCCTTTATATTCCTTAAATTATCCTCTATAGCCTCTGTATGAAATCATTTACATAGAAACAGGAAAGAAATGTTAATTTTTATTCTCCCTTGGTAGAATTAACTGTTGATTTTCCCCCTGCTTCCCGTAAGCATCTTAGTTTGGCAAAGGATATGGCACAACTGGGCAGCCTTACATATGACTATAAATTTATAATGATCAATTGTAACAGACACAGAAGAGCTACCCAAAATTTTATTCTCCCATTGTTCCTAACTTAGTAACATTCACTGCTTGCCCTGTCACACACAAGCTTCTCTCCAGCTCACAAGTGATTGTGACTTGCCAGGTGGGCGACCTGCCTTTCCCCTACCTCAGTGACTCCTGTCTGATGGCATCTTCTGTGACTATACTCTTAGTCACATCTGTTCCTGTCAATTTCTGGAATATGGCTTTTTATTCATGATTTAAGTTCTTGAACCATTCTGTGACTACTCCCCAGAAATGTAAATTCTTTAGTTTTAAAAATAACTCAGTTGGGGCTGGGAAGATGGCTCAGTGGAATAAGCATTTCCCTGGCAAGCACAAGGGCCTGAGTACAATTCCTTGTTCTGCAACAATAAATGAATTAATTAATTAAAATAAGTAAATTAATAATAAAAATAACTCAGTTGTTAGCAGATCAAATTTTCTGATCAAGGAGATTATGGGGCCTTAGAGAAAAGTGACTGATGATGAAGTGTGCCTAAGGTGCGTCACATGGAAGGAAAACATTCTCTCAGGCTTTCACAGAGAGCAAATTGGTCAGGCAATGGCCGTGACTCATCCACATGGCTGACACTGACAAAGGATCTACAAACTGAGGTACAGGGTTTCAGGATAAATCCTGAGGGGATTTGACTACTCTTATCAAATAAAAAAGTTACATTTCTTTTTATACAGGTCTTGCTTTACCTTGGTTTTAACCATCCAGCAGAAAATTATAAAAATGAAGTATAAAAAGTAAAACCACATTAATATGCTGAGCTGTAAAAGGCTCAAGTCAACAACTTCAAACATTGCTAGTCCTACAGATAACCCACTACTGTTATAGATTAGTGGACTGTATTGGAATATTTTGCTAAATCCATGTACTTATAATATTTAAATGACAATGGAATACACTTCTCTGACAAAACTAAACAAAAAAATGGGATACAAATGAACAACCATTTTGTATCTGTATATTCAAAATACTTAGGATAGATACACAGCTGCATTTTCTTATTTCAATGAATAGAAAGATTTGTTCTAATAGTGTTTGTGGATAGGATATCATGTCTTCATCTTGTACAATGAATAACCACTAAGACAACAATATGCAATGTATTAATTATTGAAAATGTCCTACTAATTGGTTTTGAAACCGTGTCATTGCTATTTGTTTCTCAATGAGGGTATTAAAAAAACAAATAAATAAATAAAACCTTAAAAAGAAACTACTGAGGGGCCAGGGAGATAGCTCAGTAGAATAAGCACTTACTTGCCAAGCACAAGGTCCTGAGTTCAATCCGTGGTACTGTACAAAAAAAAAAAGTAAAAATGATTGAAACATCCTCACACCATGAGTCTCCATGGAAGTTCTTTTCTATGCAGTAAATGTTGTCTCACTTCCAAGTCTGCTCTTGTTGAAACTCACCTCAGTTCTAGTCTCCCATAATAGACTATGTCATTCCTTTTCTTTTATTATAACTGTCATGATGGAGAATCCAGTTTTCTTTGTATTATCCTAGTTTTAATATGAGCACTGTTTTTACCACGCTTGGCATGGTAGACTAACAATTAGAATATTAATTGTAGTAGACATTTAGTAAATATTTCATGAATTACTGATTGAATGGTGTAAGGATCAGTTGGACTCTCTATGTGATTCCTTATACCAGGGAAGAAATGCAGCAGAAATGAGGAAAAAAGATAGACAAAAGGGCAAGAGCTGGGTTAGGTGGTGGTCCATCTGCCTGGCCATTGAGGCAATCCCCAGAATAGTATGAGCTTTGATTTATACCTTTGCAAAGTTAGTAAATGTGACACAGGGTTGCCTAGTGACTAACAACTGACATTAACCAGTCAGGATATTTATCTCAGGACTGAGGTAGCTTGACTACTTTCAGCACTGAGGCCTAGTGCCACTTCCCACATTTGACCAATTTTTATCTTCCATGGCACCCAACAGAATGGAATGAAAACTTAATTATCCTCAAAAAAGTAGAATGGTTTTCCCTAGAAAACCTAGCATTTACTCAGAACTGAAGAGAAACTCAAAATTTCTCTGACACCCCAAATCAGTTCTTTATCTTGCACCTTCAATACAGAAAACAAAGAGTTGATTTTGTTTTCTTTGTCTCCTTTGTATCAGTTCTTCTCATTCTATTTCTGTCTATCTGTCAGCACTCATTTGTGGCTTTCTGTGATTGCGTTAGTCGCTTGAGTCATAAAATACAATGATGGAATCCTCAGTAGTCACACACAGTTCTGAATACAGTTTGAAAGTACGCATCAAAAGTTTTCTCTTTCCTTTTTGAAATTTTTATCTTTTAGTTATCAAGTGTTTTCGCTTTGAACTACAGGAGCCTGTAAAGGTCATATCTGCTTTCTGATCTCATAGGATAGCATGTTACCAGTTGGAGCGGAGTTGCAATGTACTGCTCAGATTTCCTTTCAAGCAAGAACTTGTCATTCAGCCACAAGGAATGTATATCACTGGGAGCCTTCAGTTATTGTCATTGACAGGAACTGTCTGGATTTCTAATCCAGCCTACTGTCTCCTCAACTGCTCCTACACCAATAGTAAGCACTATTCCTACCCAAGCTAAAGTCCTCTAACAGGCCACTTTGTATTCTTTTGGCCAACCCCTTCAATATATATTTGAGAAGCTGAATCTCTCCCTGTCTAATCCTATTTTCATTTTCTTTTCCTTTCATTGACTTCATACTTGCTTAGTAATCGTATATTCCCTATTCCCTGTTCTTACACTCCTAAAGCCATTGCAGTATCTGCTTCTCAGAGAACTCAAATATCAAGTTAGTTTAATACTATCTTTCTATGTCATGAAGCAAGATCTTTTTAATCTAATGAAACAAGCATTATTGATCACTTACGTATTAATGGTATGGTCTGATAATGTATTTTTACAGGCTCATTGTAAGTATTCAAGCTTGGTGAACCTTTAGTTTATAAGGTAAGGATTATTCTCATTATAGAGATAAGAAGCATGAAAGCTAAATAGGTCTAGTACTGGCCCAATTTTACTCAAGAAGTTAGTAGCAGAATTGTGAATGAAACACAAGCCTATCTGACTCTAAATCCTGGAGTCTGCCTGTTATGCATGTGATCTCCTGCAGTGGGGTGTCTTGGTTAACTTTCTCTCATTCCTGGGATAAAATAGCCACACCTAAAATTAAGGTAGGAAAGGTTTATTTAGATCACAGTTAGTAGAGGTTTCAGTCCATATTCAGCTGACTCTAAGGCAGAGTGGCACGTGGCAGAGGACAGCTGTTCATAGTGGTGGAAAACAGAGAAACAGCAAAAAAGCAAAAGGGAGGATAAGCTGTCGTAGCAGCTAGCGAACCTCTCATCCTTCTTTTTAATGTATTCAGGCTATCTGCCCCAGGTGGGTGTAGCACTCACACCCATAATCCCTATATTAGATCATGAATTAATCACAATGTAGAAGCCTACCCCAATGACTTCATGAGGCTTTGGGGGATAACTACATATAAATCATAACATTAAGATGTTAGTTGTTATGAATAAGAGAAGACTTGTAAGGCACCCTTATTTCAAGCATTTGTGATATATCTTCTAATTCTAAAATAATGTGATTCTTCAAATTAGAAATTAAATGGCCTGTATGGCAGTAAAGACCCAGGGAACTGTAGAAACCTCCAAGTTAAACTGAATACCCATTGTTGCATCACTATTACAGTTGGAATTCACCACATATATCCCAGATTTTAAATTGAATGTCAAATTTAATTTAACTGAGAAAGCCTGAAGCTCAAAGTCTATCACAGATCACAGAGCTAAACCTGACAGCCGCCTTATGAATCAATCTAACAAGAAGGATAAAGGAGTGCAGGATAAATCATTGTTTAGTGCATCCTTGCCCTAAGTAGCCCCCCATCCATTTGCAAGGATATTTTTGTCTTTGTAAGCTAAATACCAATGAAAATATATCAATCCTCTTAGTGGGAAAGATTCAACCTACAGACATCTGCCACCATGGGATCATTTGATCATCTCTTTGCCCTTCCAAATATCCATTTTCAAGGCTCAACCCCAATACTACCTTCTAGAGAAGAGTTATCCCATTATATAGCTTTCATTAATCTCTTTTGAATCCAAAACTGCCTACAATGTACGAGTCAGTTTTAAAATTTGATCCACTGTTTTATTCAACAGATTTGTTGACTATCTACAAGTATAGATCATTACCAGATATCATGGGAGTTGTCTGGGTAGCTGAGCTCTCTGGCTTCAGAAACTGAAATTTAACTAGAGCAGACACTCAAATAACATGGGGAAAAAAGTAGTAAAAATATCTTGGATTTTGATGCACCTTTTCTACAGATAAAAGGATTAAGCATAGGCTACCTTCCTATCTTATATTTCATGATCTTTAAAAGATAGATACAAGTAAAATAGAAAGCACTATTAGGGCTAACTGCAATAATATATATATATATATACATATATATATATATATGTATATATATATATACATATATATAATCATATTATATAATTATCATATTAATATATAATTATCATATTATATAATTATTGTACATTTTACATTTTCTGCACTGGCTACCAATTATTGAGAATGATAGTCTTGTTAAAAATTGTTACAAGATAAAAGTAAACAAGGAACACAAGAAAATAGAGACATGTAACCCACCAGCTCTTTGAGTACAGCTGATGCGTTCTTCAAATAGTATTAAAGCTAAGCTAGTAAGGAAGAATGAGATTTTAATTACAGAGAAAGATTATTGGACAATAAAGATTAAGAGAATATTATGAACAAATGCAAGGCTTCATGAAGATTTATGGTGCATAGAAGCAGTACATTTTCTGGTGTGTCTCAAACATATGCAAGGCTGTTCATCTTCAAAAATTTAGATTTGAAAGATGAGATAGGACCTTTCATGGAGAGCTTTAAAGGCCTTGCTAGAGAGGGTGAACTTTCTTTTATAGGAATAACTTCTTCCTTCCTTCCTTCCTTCCTTCCTTCCTTCCTTCCTTCCTTCCTTCCTTCCTTTCTTTCTTTCTTTCTTTCTTTCTTTCTTTCTTTCTTTCTTTCCTTCCTTCTTTCTTTCTTTTTTGAGGAATCAGGTATTGAACTCAGGCCCTCATGCTTGCCAGGCAAGCACTTATTCTACTGAGCTATCTCCCCAGCCCCTGTAGGGATATTTTTGTAGTGAGGTTGTGTTTACTTTGTTCTGTGCTTTTTCCTGTTTTACTCATCAAGATTTATCTGCTCAGTATCCTTTTACTTCCATCTAGTATGGATCCTTGCTTTAACAGAGATGGAAAATTTGCAAGAAAGAAGCGTAAATTGGAAGTTAGAGTGAAGACAGGAAAAGACTCCAGCTTAGATAGAGAGGGCATATCGCACGACATGGTGCCAAACTAGTCCACCCACAAAGTAAGGAAGCCACCTCTTGTGGGTCAGTTAGTGAGCTGGGGTCCCCCATTGGTTCTACCTCGCTCCTCATGTTCTAGCCACAGCATCGTCGCTGCTGCTGCTGATTGTTTCCAGCAAGGACTGTATTTCTGTGATGGTAGGAGTCACGTGGAGCTCTACCTTTCCTCACATCCACATGACTGCAGTTTTAGGATAAGGAATGGGAGGCTCCTGTGTAGCTGAACATCCCTGTCAACCGCGTATGTTGCAGTCCCCAGTCTCGAAGGCAGGATGTCAGTGTTAATCAATCCTGCCTAGAGGCTCCCAGACATTCCCTAAAGGATCGTCATCTACCCTAACAGTGGGCAAAAGACTTGACCCAACATTTACAGTAATAAGGAACACAAAATGAATGTCAAGTTTGTTATGCTAGTTGTTACCAATTGGGCACCATCAAGAGACATGATTCATTAAGAAAAGAAAGACTTTCACGTCCCTGAGTGCCCCTAGATGAAAAGAGGAGTCTTGTTTTTCATGAGGAGCAGGTGAAAGCCCCGTACTTTCCACCATCTCTATGTTGGTCCCTACTTTGTCCTGTCCTTTCTCCTATACCATGTTACTCAGGTGGGGTATCTAAACTATGAGACACCTGCCTCCTCCGGGGTGGTCATGAAACTCAAATTGAAATAAATGGCCTGGCCTAGAAATTGGCATTTTGAACAAAGCCTTCCAGGGCCTGGTGATGATCAGAGATGAGTGATTCAGAGACAGAATTCTAGAGAAGTCCTGATTCTCAGATCTCTGCAGCTACCTTTACTCTGGCTCCCTCTGAAGTCAGGCTTTCTGCTTTTCCTTTGATACATTGTTCTTGCTGATAATAGCCAGAAACACTTACAAGGCTGGCTACCATGCACCTCTGATGGATAAATGAAGAACTCTGAGAAGATCTAAACGATCGGTTTTGTAATACCATTTTATGAGATAAATTGATTTTAGGAGAAAAGCTCAAATGAGAAATTACTACAATGATGACTATCTAGAATTTTTTCAACACATGCATTCTAATTCATCCTTCCTGAAACACACCTATGACTCACCTCCTCTATTTTAAAGTTCTTCAGAAAACTTCAGACTATTTGGATTAAAAAAGAAAAAGAAAATCAAAATTCTCTGGCAAGCATTGCTAGTTTTTTATTTTTTTATTTTTTTTATTTATTTTTTTTTTTATTTTAGGTCTTCTTTATTGTCATTATTTTTTTAAATTTTTTTCCCTTTCATTTTATTGAAGTACAAATGTCACTCAGACAGTTTCAAGACACCTTAACAATACAGATTCGATAAATTAATACATTGCAAACTGTTTTCATAACGTCGTTTTGGTATTGTACAAGGTGCATACATGATATTATATTTACAGATATTATTTTAGCAGATATCTCTTATCAGTGAATTAAGAGTGTAGCTGATTACTTATTTTTTATACCTGAATTATATCAAAAATTCAATAATTATTTTCCTAGTGGATGACCATAGTACTAGAAGCCGACATAATATCCTGTCCAACCACCATTAGTGCAGATCTTACCTCTCATAGAATTATGTAGAAGCACAGCGTTATCTATCCCAACTGTACTGTCTATACACACACATCATGATTTTTTCTTTCTACACCCCTTCCTTTGTCTACACCTGTCAAAAGTGGGCACTCCATTGACATTCAACTAACTTAGGTGCTTGAACTCAACAACACAATCCAACACCGTTCAGCATTCTACAACCATAGTGAGTTACTCAAAGAAATTGTCGACCATAGCCATTTACAGCTCAGCTTAATATTGTGGCCTCACAATGTATACTTCATTTTTATACTTTTCTGCTGGATGGTTAAGACCTAGGTAGATCAAGACTTATATACCAACACATGAACTTTATATTTCCTATGTGGTCAGTGAAGTCCTCTCAGGGTTTATCTTGTAGTCCTGTACATTATTCTGTAGATCCTTTGTCTGTGTCATCCATGTGGATGAGTCACGGCCAATGCTTGACC
>PVKA01015937.1:0-24810 GCA_004027165.1 Ctenomys sociabilis
GTACCAGGGATTGAACCACAGTCTGTGGACTTGCCTAAGCAGGCACTTCAGACCGCTGAGCTATCTCAGCAGGCCCATTAAATCTTTTGCTAATGAGGAAATTCCTAGTTGGCTCAAGAGGATGTTTGAAGATTGTTCTAATGTTTGCAGTTGCAGATCAGAACCAGGAATTTTAAAATATTGAGTCCATTTGCTTGAAGCTGATAAACATACATGTCTTAGTTTTTTACATGTCTTATTTTTGAACTTTATAAGCACAAGTGTAGGCTATATATATATGTATATATATATATATATATATATATATATATATATACAATTATAATCTTTTTCTTTCCCCCAGAACTGTTGATTGAACTCAGGTCCTTGAGCTTGGTTATTTCACTGAGCCATCTCCCCAGTCCCCCAATTATAATCTAGTATATACAGAAAAATAAAGTGAGTTGACAGATACAAAGAAAAATCAATGAGGAAATCACATATCGGTGTTTAAGGCTGCTCATGACAGATAGAAGACTCATATGAAAGCAAAAACTCCTGGGACTAAATATGACAAATCACTATTAGGAAGTTTCTTGCAGAGTTACACGAAAACAAAACAAAAAGTAAAACAACAAGCCCTTTACATTCATCCTTCTAATGGTTGCAAAGCTATTTGTGGAATGGTTCAGTTGCTTGGCTCTTGGTTGAACAAATTTGAGAATCAAATCTTCACAAATGTTCTTAGCATTATTGAGTCCATTTGTTGAAGCTGATATCATACATGTGTTATCTTTCAAATGTACTTTATAAGCAAGAATACAAGTACTTTACATAGAAAAGAAAAAGCTAAAAAAAATTACAGTGAACAAGAAAGTTGAATGTAAGCATGTTTTTCAGCACTGCAACTACCATTATTCCATCTGTTGGTGAGTCTTTAAGCCTTGGAGAAGAATTAGGATATTCTGATTAGAGTGTTTCTTCCACATGGTAAAAATAAAATGTGAAATTTCAGGAACTGGCATGAAAAATTTTAGTAGTGCTCAGGAAGTTTTTAAGAAACTAGACCTTTTACATGGTATGGACATTTTAACAATTTGAAAGTTTGCTAAATGACATAGTGTACCAGAATGAAGTCTAAATTACCCACTCAGAAGGGTAATCCTATAGCCCACATGTCTGGATCCATGTATGCAGATGGACAGATACAGTTCATTTCTCCTGGGAAGCTGGCTTTTAAAGCCATCACTCAGAAAGGACAGTTTTATGATTGTTGGAAAAGAAAAGGAGAGATGACAGAATTATTGTAAAAATGAAAGGCCTTTTGGAATATTGATAGTTGAGAACATTAAGACTTAAATTAAGACGTGAAATGAAAAGCAGCTCAGGAGAGAGAGAGAGAGAGAGAGAGAGAGAGAGAGAGAGAGAGAGAGAGAGAGACTGAGACTGTCTTGTGCACAAGGCATATGGACACCCACCCAGTTAGCAATGAGGGCAAAGGGAGCCCCAGACTTTAGCTTATTAAAGGTGACCTTTCCCCTCTCTAAAATTTCAAAGCTGATGTTTCAAGTGCTGAGCAGACTGTGTGCCATATGTAACATGACCTCAGCTCCACTCTGCCTGAGCACTGATAGCATCACTAATGAGAGGTGAAAGGTCCTTTACTTGCAGCTTTTTCAGAAAGCCACCAACTCTTGCCTGGGAAGAGCTGGCTCCTCCCCACCCCCCATTTCAAGAGAACTGCATTTTTAATACACAGCCTCAAAAACGCTTTTATTACCAGTCGATTTGCTCATAGCCACAGCCAAATGGCAGGCAGCACAATCACATGAAGAAGAAAATATTTATTTTGACTCAGAAAGCAAAAGGATTAAAAGAACATTGTATTAACCTTGCCTTTCATCTGTGTTTTAAAGGGAAATTCTCCAGAGGCGTCTATTGAAGTTCTATTTTTTAATAAAGAATATCAAAGACTGTTAGGAGACCAGGTGTACTTATCTGGGGAGGAGAGAAAGAGAAGAAGCTATGCCCGGAGTTGGGGAGGCAGCTTTTATAAAGCCCCTTCAGGGACTGAAAGAAATGTGCCGGAATCTGTTTCAGGCGGTGTAACAGCCATGCCCTGCCCCTCCCCCTTTTCTGCATGGAAAGAAAATAGCTTTTTTCCAAGTAAGTTGTTATCATATTCATGGCATGGTCAATTTCCGTTTGCCAAGAAAATATTTAGTCTGATCAAAGAAATTAGAAAATCAGATGAATAGAAACAGACGTTCCCACAAGACAAGCGTTTCTCAACGTAAAGCGTCAAGCAGACGGCAGCCCACCCAGTGACTCCTAGGAAACAGCTTGGCCCTAGGCGGAACTGCGAGGCCACCTGGATTCTGCCCCAGGGGCTAGCACGGGCTCCCCTGCAACGTCAAGTGGAGATCGAACCGAGCCTGAGAGGCTGAGGTAGAGGGCGCGAAGAAGACCAACTTCAAAATCCACTAATCCAAAGGGTCCTTTGGAGACGGAAGCGAATCTGGGCCCCTTCTCTGTTGCTTTGCGGTTATGTGGGAAGACGAGAGGCCGTCATCCTTGGCAGATGACAAGAAGTACGCGTTTCAGGGATGGAGGGATAACAATTCTTTAAAAATAATATAAATTCAGGTTTCTGGTGACTGGGGTGCAGAACGGTTGACGGTAGTTAACACTGAGACCTCTCTGGTATCTGCGTGCGCGACCTGGCCAATTGATGGCGGTAAATAAACAGTCTCCATCATCACCCTGTCTCTCCCCGGCAAGGGCAGCCCGAACAGGTGAGGCCACTTGCTGCCATTCCCCGCGGAAGAACGGGCTGCAGGTCCACGAGGCTGAAAACCGGACCCTGCCCCGGCAAAGGGCTGGACCATCCAGACACCTCCGGTGTTTGGAGGGCACAGCGAAGGAGGGGTGTCCCTGAAGGAAGACGACCGTTGGGAGCGTAGGCAGCCAAAGAGCACTCCCTTTCTTCGAGTCCCGCCTGGGCCGAGAGGCACGCAGGGAGAGGCCGGGGAGTCGCGGGCGCCCAGCTGGAGACTGTGCACCCGCTCAGCCCGCGTCCTCACCCCGCGGCTCCGCCACGCAGATTTTGTTTTGTTTCGGTTCCTGCAGGCCGAGCGAAAGCTCCTTCGCCAAGAAGACAGCGCCCTCTCTCTCCTGGACCGCCGGCCTGCGCCCCTTCTCTGCCTAGGACCTCCCCGCGCCTCCTTCGGGTCCCCGCCCTTCCCCGGGAGTGCCACCCCCAACCCCCACTAAGGAGCGGGCGCCTGGGCCGCCGCGTGGGAAGCCCTGTGGGGCTCGGCCTCAGGCCCCGCAGCGGGCAGCGCCATCCCTAGCTGCACGCTGGGGCGGAGTCGTCCCGGTCGGGCCGCAGCCCCAGCTCTGCACAGCCGAGGAAGGCGGTGGCCGGCGGTTCTCCGCGGATAGGCGTTAGGGTGCAGACCCCGCCTAAGTGCGGGGTCACCACGGGTGGGGCGGCGGGTGAACTTGAGGGGAGGTGGCGAAACAAATCTTACTGCCTTCTTCCAAGTCCTAAAACCGTCCCCCGCGGGCTGCCCGTTTCCTGGCAGCCTCGCCCCGCTGGCTTCCAAGGAAGACTTTGCCAAGCACTGCGGCGGTGTTGGAAACTTCGTTGCAGTCCCAGCCCGCGCGAGTGAGCGGACACGCGGCACGGTCGGGTGATCGGGTACTTTCCCAGCACCCTAAACCCGGTATTTCTTTTGCTAAGGCTTAAAGGCTCTGCTGGCCTACAGTTACCGCGCAGTCTGGTGGGAAACAGACGTGATAGCGCTGTCAGCCAAAATCTGCTGCCTTTAGAGCGCGGACAGTGTATCCGAATTTCCCACGGCTTCAACGTGCACCGCAGCGGTACACGCCCGAGGCGCTCTCCACCCGCGAAGGCCTCCCGAGCCGGGAGCTTTAGGGGAGCTCGCCTCCAGGTGACCCCGCGGCAGATTGCAGGCGGCTCCCAGAAATGCACCACTATTTGAGTCACAAACCACTGGCCGTCCCTAACAAAGCGATCCATCCCGGCAGCGCAGCGCCCAATTTGTTCTCAGCACTTTCTTCCGCAATTCAGCAGCATTATCTTGTTTTTAAAAAGTAACGCGGCAGAGACGTGGCAATTATCCCGGGCTCGGGTTACACTAAATGGCTTTAGGCTGAGAAATGGAAGAATTCAGATGCCTGAACGTGCTGATTGCCTCGCCGCCGAGCTTGGGCCGGGATAAGGGAGGCGAGGGAGTATCTTTCGGATGGGGAGAGGAAGAGCTGACAGCCAGCGGGAAAGAAGGGTTGGCCCTTGGCCCCTAGGGGAGGCAGTGTCTGAACGACGGACCCTCAGAACTCGAGAGAGAAAAGACCGCACCCTGACAGGCCCGGGCCAAGCCTACGGTCTCAGCTTCAGACTGAGATTTGGGGTCGGAACACGTTGGGGTGAGGAACATAATAAAAGCCCAAGGGTCAGAGCAGGAATGGCAGAAAATCCGGTCTCATCTGGGCAGCCACACTGGAATTGGGGAGAAGGAAAATCTGAGGAGGAACCAGAAGGAAAGCAGAATGGCTAGGAAGAACTGAGCGAGGTGCCGGCCTGGCCCGGGGAAGCTGTGTGGAGCAGTGCGACGAGAACGTGCGAGGACGGGACAGGCCCAGGAACCGCTAGGCCCCTCCCGAACCAGAAGGGCCAAAAGGCTCTAAGAGTCTTCACTTCGGTCCGCCAGGGTGAGTTTGGGCCTGCAAAAGGGGAGGGGAAAAAAAAAAAAAAAAAAAAAAAGACTAGCAAGAGACATGCGCATGCCGTAAGCCTCGTGCAGATGCCTGCTGATCCCAGCCGCCCTGCTGGCCACGGCAGCCACACTATGCGCGCGTCTTTCCTCCTCTGCTTACACCAGCCCCCACATCTTGAAGTAATCAGCAGCCGAGAAAGGACTCGTCCCCCTGGCATCTCAGGTTAAAGAAAGAGGTCCAGGAAAATGTGGTAGAGCCATTACAAGAAACCCGAGCCGCAGTCATCAGGGACTCCAATTGCCATCGCATTAGGATTGATTAGAGACCAGCAGTACCGTAATGACCCGGAAAGAGGGGCAGCCGGGGATTATTAATATCAGAATGGGAGGAGGGTACACGCTGGGGATGCAGAAGTTTTAAGTTACTAGGATTTATATACAAGTGCAGGCTTACCTGAGGAAACCGGAGAGTCAGCGAATCACACACACAATAAATCCAATTGCATCTAAAATTTCTCGAGGTCTTATTATTATTATTATTATTGGAGTAAAACCTTCCTATAAGTAGGCCAAATCTTAGGGGTTTTTAAAATCAACGTGTAAGTTTGTAAGTTTATTGTAAGGATCCAAGTGAGGAGATGAAGAGGCACATTGGCTATCTGCTTTCCTTAGGATTGAAACTATAAAAAAAGATGTTGGAATCTAGCTATCTTGATTTTTCTCTCAGAAGTGCGTTGAGTCTTCTCTGTAGAGCTAGGTAGGAGCCAGTGAAATATATGTTTTTGGAGTCTGAGAGGAGTAACAAATCAAGTGAAATTGAAGCAAGGATACCTGTTCCGGGTTTTTGTTTTGTTCAATATATGAATGATTGGGACACCAAAGTGATGTGGAGAAGAAAGTGGTTTGTCTTCATCCTCGACTTATAAGCCAAAACAAACCAGCCCCGATAGGCAGGACTGAAAAGCAGCTCACTGGATAATTCACTCCATCCTTTCAGCCCACCCTAACTGTTTATTTAGTGTCATCCTGCATTACCATCACCAGCACTTTCCTCTGAACAGGAGGAGCTGCAGGCTTTCACCTCCTAAAAGGAAATTCTTCTTAGCTTAGACACATGTGGCATTCAGGATGTACATTAGTTAAGAAAAAAAGTGGATTGCAAATTTAGTGGAAGGTAAGCACTCTTGGAGAATTTCAGTTTGTAAACCTGCCCTAGGGGAATATTTAGAAAGAAAAGGGCTAGAGTCTTCAATTCCTAAGAACTGATTCCCCGGACACCCTAGTTCCACTTTCCTGTAGGTTGTCCTTAGGCTCCAAGCTGGCAGTTGGTGGGTCCCTAGTTGAGCCTTCTCAGAACACAGATGGGTGAAGCCAGTACTTTCTTCGCTGGTGGCCTGCCCACCTTCTTGTGTCTCCCCTGCCGCACCCCTATCTCTTGGCCTGCATCTCTAGTCTTTGTGAAAGGTTCCCTGGTCGCAAGCCCTAAGTCCCTGGCCTAAGCTTCAGAGTCTATGGGCTCTGCACTTTCTAGAAGCTTTGTCTGTGAAACCTCGTGCCACCTAGATCCCTGCCTCGAAGACACAGGCACCCAGAACAGGGGAGAGGGGGCGGGACAGAAGGAAGAGGGAGACGGGAGAGGGAGAAACAGAAGAAGAAAAAAGGAAGAGGAAGGAGAGGAAAGGAAGGAGGGAGGAGAAGGGAGGAAGGAGGAAGGAAGTGCAGAAGAAAGGGAGATGAACAGAATGAGTGCATAAGAGATTCGAAGATAAAACGAGGCCCCTCCTTGAGCTGGACAGAAGAGAAAGAGACAACCATACAAAGAGCACCAACACCTCCCATCACGTACTCCCTTTTAGGGTTCGAGGCTCCAGGTAGAGAGAGGAGGCGAGAAGCGTGGCAAAAGGGCCACATGGGGGAGCGGGCACACAGCGCCCTGGCGGTGTGCGGTTTGCGTGTCTGTCCCCAACCACTGGGCGACGCAGGGCTGGCGTTCAATGGAGCAGTGCGCCCGGTGGGGCTCGCGGGGCGCAGCTGGCTCTGTTTGTCCAGGTGTGGGAGGGGGCGGCGGTCCTGGCGTCCTGGGCCCGCCCAGCTTTTCTTTGCGGAGGAAGCCAGGCCTTAGCTCCTGCGCTTCCCGCTTCCAGGAGAAACCCCCTTCCCCGCCCCTCCCCACATACATAAATACATTAGGGAGCAGACAGATCCTCATTGTTCAGAAGGGAGCCAAGCGGGCCGGCCGGGGCCGGGAGGCAGGGGGAGGCCGGGCCGGGGATCCGGTGTCACGTTGCAGATCGCCACTAAAGATAACGAAACGTGATCTATTTTTCAGAACAGCAAGTGGATGGGAAAGAACCTTGACAACACAAAACTCATTTACTAATGGGCCGGTTTTGGGTTTCTCTTCTCTGGATCTGCAAATCGCCCTGCCTGAGCCCGGGCTTATTCAGCCTGGCGGGGGCGACAGCCCGCACAAGGCAGGTGGGGAGCATCGGAGCGGGCGGGCGGGGGCCAGGACCCGAGGCACCGGGAGGTGCACGTAGCTACTTCACCTCGGATTTGGGGAACCTGCACACTTCCCTAGAGTACAAGCACTCATTTATTGGAGAATCACCTCGCGATTTCCTTCTCTTGCAGGTATCTGTCGGGAAAGCAGAAGGCGAAAGCAGTCCAAGAAAGTGGGATTTTGCTCAAGCCAGAAGTAAGAGGTGCAACAAGAGTAGTTTAAAGCCCCAGCTCCTAATGATTTCACCCTGGCCTCTGGGCTCGCTGTTGGGCCCGCCATGTCCACTCAGCGAGGACCTGCATAACAGAGGCGCCGGGAGCTGAAAGCCGAGCGAGGCGCCCTGTCCGCCGTGCTGTCCTCGTTGCGCTAGCACAGCGACCAGCTGCCATGGCTGCTAGGTCCCTTTAAATCTCGGACGCATCTCTGTCCTGTTTTTCACGCGATTTGCATTGACAGTAAAGGTTTTATGTTACAGAACCACTCAAAAGCTGTGTGCGATTTAAAATGGATCATTTGGTTTATGTGGTTTGTAAATTCATGTCATTTTACCTCTTTTAGTGGTTTTCGGCAAAAGGTTCCATTTTGGGAAACCTTATATATCCGAGCCAATAATTAACATTTATAACAATTGGTTTCCTTAACCGAGGGATCGAAATAGCAGGTAGGTTCTTGGTACAAAACGCATAGCACTTTTCCTTTCTTAGATTAAACAGGAGGAAAAAGGCTGGTAAGTGGAGGACCCGGCCTCCGAGGATAGGCACCTCTCTCACATACCCGGTGCCCGAAACCACAGCACCCAGGAAGGCTGCCTTCCCAGTTGTCACCAACCTGTAGTGCATCCTGGTTTCTTTGGGAAAGAGATGAAAACAAAGGTGCTGAGAGGTCTGGAGGAAGCTGGGAAAAAGGGGTCTGATTGGTGTCTAATTGCCTCCTCTCTGCTCTCAGTCATCTGTAAATTTATCCTTGCCCCTATTTGTTCAAGCTATGCTTCATTTCCTCATACAAAACTGTTCATTACAAAGTAACCCCATAATTAACATACCGTTTGTCTTTTAAGAGATACAGTTGTGCTTACGGACCTTCTCTGCCCATTTTAATTTGCACACTTGCTCCATACAGGATACTGATTTGCAGAGCCAGGGTTAAGCCCCCATTCTGGTCCTCACAGCTGCCATGTCAATAAGGACTGTTCCAAGCAGTGACATTCCTTTTGGCAGGACACTGCAGCTTCTTAAGACTTCGTCTGAAACGTCATGAGCACTAAAATAAGATGGTGAGGGAAAATTACCAGACACATGGCCTTGGCCTCAGTGGTGCCAGGCTTCTAGTTAAGAAAAGTAAGTCACTGGGCACACCATGTGGCAGGGTCACTTTTGAAATCAGATGCACCCATTAAATGCATTTTAAAAAGTAAGCCGAAATGAAATGAAACAGAAACATCTTTTCCCAAGGGCTAATTGCGTGGGATGTAGCTTCAGGGAGGCAGAAAGCATTGTGTGGGAGCTCTGTGGAGAAGCAGCTTTCTGTCTACTTGAAATCTCCCTGAGGTGGGAAGCCTTTATGATTTTAAAATGCACCTTGCAGGAGGCAGTGGACTAGGTGCATCATTTTAAAACCATATAAATAATACAAGGGGGAACTTGCATGCCTTTCTTCTCCCACTTACATCTCAATATGCAGAAAGATCTGTGGTGTGGGGCTTTTTGGCTGATGGAATCAAAACATTTAAAGAGGACAAGCAAGTTTAAAGAGCCCAGAGTTTGTTCTTCACCATTTACTAAGAGGGTGCACAGAAATCAAAAGCACTTTTGAAGTGTACTTAAAATTCTGTTTTGAACTTATCTAATCAGAGATAAGTATAATCATAAAGTCACACTCCCTCCACCATTTGGCTTTCCTTATCTCCACACATTGTTCTTATCTCCTGCCAGCCTGAGCTACTGACAATAGATTATCTTTGTTTAGAAAAGCTAATTGTTTTCAAAATCTTTTTAATAATTGCTTTGGAGCAAGGTGTGCAAATGAGGCTTAAGATAATTACAGCTTCATCCATTCGTGCAGTTTTACTAAGCATTCTCCATACATAAACAAAACAGCAGATGATGGGACTTAAATTGCAGGACATCTCTCATTCTCTGGCAGGAAAACAGGCCAGCATTGCAAACACACACACTCACACCGCCTCTTCTTCTGGGAGCCCCTGTCTTCCTAGCTTTCAGGGCGGTGTCCCTCTCAGAGTAGGGCAAGGATTATGTTACAACCCCATGGTTATTGGAGCACGGCACAGTTTTATTTAATTTACACCCCATCCAGCGCCTTTGGTACAAGATTCCCACAGCTTTTTTGCTAATGGCAAATAAAGCTCCTCGGCATTCCTCAGTAGCAGAGGCAGCACCAGAAAACGGAACCGTGCAGACGGGGAAGCAGAATCCAAGAGACCGCCGACGTAAGCGTCCTTCTGGGTCGCTCTCGGCTCAGCAGCTTTGGACAGCGTTGTGTCTGATCTCTTTGAGAACTCGGGAACGCTGTGCAGCTCAAGTACTTGTGTCCTTTGGAGGGTGCCGGAGCTTGAGAAGGGGAGGGAGCAGGAAATTAGATTTGGCTCCATAACTGAAGCCAACAGGAGAGAAACAACTCTTAAAGTGTCTGCAGCCAGAGCTCTGCTCCACTCTTGTATTATTTATCGCGTTCCATAAGCTATTCATCAATTCATTATTTATTCATTGCAACATTAAGGTAATTAAATATGAGCTCACCGGGAAAGGCAAGTCTGAAAGGGACAGAGACAGGAGTACAAAGGGAATTAGAACTTTTGGAGTCTTTGATTTGGGCAGAGATGCACGCGGCTCCCCTTAGGTGACATCGTACCTGCCTAGTAGGATCCTGAGTCGCGCTTGCTTCCCCCCGCGGCTCCCTCCTCCCGACCCCACCTTGGTTCCAGCCTCCCCAGGTCCCTCTCCTCCCACTATTGCCCCTGACTCGGCCGCCTCTCCCTCCCCGCGCGGGGCGGCGCGGCCACGCTGCTCCACCGGGCGGCGCGCGGGCTGGCCAGCCTCGGATAGGCGCCGCCCGCAGCCAATCAGCGCGCCGGGGGCGCTGCGCGCTTTAAGGCCGCTGCTGGGAGAACAGAAACCAAGTTCCCCGGCAACGAGCTGCATCTACCCGGCGGCAGGCCGGAGCCAGCGAGGCCCGAAAGCTGCGGAGGGTGCCAGCGCTCAGAGGCCAGCGCGTCCCTACTGCAGCTTCAAGAGGACTTCTCGGTTGGTTGCTGCCGCCAAGTTCCGACTCGCTTTTCGGCCTACACAAAGCCTAGGGCTCTCCCTCCCCGCGGCCGCCGCCCCCAGCTTTCGGCCCTGCTCCCGTACGCGTGCTCCCGGGCGTCGTGCCCCGGCAGGCTCCGGCCATGTCGATGTTGCCGTCGTTCGGTTTCACGCAGGAGCAAGTGGCATGCGTATGCGAGGTCCTGCAGCAGGGTGGGAACCTGGAGCGCTTGGGCAGGTTCCTCTGGTCGTTGCCCGCCTGCGACCACCTGCACAAGAACGAGAGCGTGCTCAAGGCCAAGGCGGTGGTCGCCTTCCACCGCGGCAACTTCCGCGAGCTCTACAAGATCTTGGAGAGCCACCAGTTCTCGCCCCACAACCATCCCAAGCTGCAGCAGCTGTGGCTGAAAGCGCACTACGTGGAGGCCGAGAAGCTCCGCGGGCGACCCCTGGGCGCCGTGGGCAAATACCGGGTGCGCCGAAAATTCCCGCTTCCGCGAACCATTTGGGACGGCGAGGAGACCAGCTACTGCTTCAAGGAGAAGTCGCGGGGAGTGCTGCGGGAGTGGTACGCGCACAACCCCTATCCCTCGCCACGGGAGAAGCGGGAGCTGGCCGAGGCTACCGGCCTCACTACGACCCAGGTCAGCAACTGGTTTAAGAACCGGAGGCAAAGAGATCGGGCCGCCGAGGCCAAGGAAAGGTACGCGGCGCGCTCCCCGAGGCTCGGGCGACCCCGGGAAGGCCTCCTCGACCCTCCACCCCCGCGCCTCCGCAGGCGTCCGCTGCCGGGTCCTGCGCCGCAGCCAAGACCGAGCCGTCCGCGGGGCGGCGCCCAGGCCTCCGCGGCACGGCGCGGCGCAGCGCGAAAAGTTCATGAACTCTGAGTCGCCCGCTAGGAATGGGGCCTCGCCGCCCTGGAGCCCGCGTGGGGGCTGCTTTGGGGCGCGCTTGTCGGAACCCTGGCACTAGTCTTGGTTTTCTGGCCTTCCCAGCGGGCTGCAGCGAAGGCGGCGGCGGAGAGGGAGTGCGGGGCTCCGCGGGAGGGCTGGCGGGGTTGTTGTCGCGCCGGGGCCGAGTGTCGCGCGCGCTCTCTGGGCGCTTCCCGGGGAAGCCCGCCCGAGACGGTCTCTCCGCGCCGGCTCCTCCTACATAGCCGACCCGGTAGTCTCCGAGGAGAGGTCGCCTGCTTCCTTCAGTGCTGCCTGGACAAAGGGAAGCGTCTTAAAGAAATAGGCAAGAGAGACTCGGGAGCGTGGGCGCCCGCGCCGGGCCGTGGCTGCCCCTCGCGGCGCTCCGAGCGCGAGGCTGTCCGCTCGGCCTCCCAGGGTGGGGACCCGGCTCCTCTTGCACCCTTCCTCCCCAAGGCCGTTACATTTTTAAAACCTAAACCCCGTCTCAGCCTCCTCCCTCCCCGCGCAAGCACCCAGGGCCCCTGGCCAGACACCATTCCTTGGTGCTGGAGTGCCCGACCGAGATTCGGAGGAGTGCAGGGAACGCGCCCCGCGGAGCCCGGGGGCTTGGGGGAGACCGGAGGCAGGGGTGGCCGGCTCCCTTTGTTCCCTTCGGAGCCGGGGCACCGGAGAGCTGGCTTCCCTGTTCCCGTATGGGTGGAAAAACCACTGGGCCTGGATAAATCCCGCGGAAGGGGCTCTCTAGGGAGCGAGCCTGAGGGAAGGAGAGAGACGAGGGGAGCCTGGCGGGCGCTGGGCGTGGGGAGTACGCGAGTGCTGGGAAGGCGGAAGCGGGAGGAGGCGAAGTCCCTGGGCTAGGCGGGGTCCAGAGCCTGAAGCGCGGAGCCCAGGTTGGCGCGTGGGCTGCTCGCTGCTCCAGAGGGGCAGCGACGTGTCCCCTGCGGGCAGGGGTGGTTGCAGGGCCTATGGGTGGGAAAGCCGGCCTCGAGGGACAGAGGAACGGATGGGGCTGGCACCTCTCCAGCAAGCTTCAGCTGCACTCGCCCCCCAGCCAGGCCCGAGGGCCCACTCCCGGCTGAAATCGGAGAGACTTGACTGAGCTTGTGTCCTTCAGTCCTAGCTCTGGGCACCACTTCCCGAGACCCGTCCTGTGTCTCAGGAACCTCAGTCTCTGCTCAGAGGCAGGGAAACTCCACGTTTGTTTCTCGTGATGAAAACAGGCAGTTGACTTGATTCACCCCAGACATTTGTATGTTGGGCCCCCAAATTGTCCCTATCATCTCTCTGTCACCAGTGACCATTTGTTGGAAGACTTTCAAACTTAGTTACCTCTAAATATGGTGCGGGTTGATGGTATTTAAACGTAACAGCTTGAACAAAATTAAAAACATACTTTTTCGTTTCGAACAAACCCTGCTCATCTGGCTTTCAAAAACGTAGAAGGGAGAATGAGATGAGGCTATAGCTCCCAGGGACAGGCCCTGGCTGTAGCTGCCCATTTCTCCAGTCTTCTCTGCCTTCTCACCTCCCCCAGGGCCCTTGGGGATGGGTGGGAGGGCAGAGCTCCTCCATTTGGGTTGGTGACAGATTGCACAATGGCCCTTTCCTCCTTCCAGCCTCCCTCCCTCCCTTCACCTCACACTTTTTTAAACCTACTTTTTTTTTTTTTTTTTTTTTTTAACCATATGGTGTTGTCCTCTGTTTCTTAGGGAGAACACCGAAAACAATAACTCCTCCTCCAACAAGCAGAATCAACTCTCTCCGCTGGAAGGGGGCAAGCCGCTCATGTCCAGCTCAGAAGAGGAATTCTCACCTCCCCAAAGTCCAGACCAGAACTCGGTCCTTCTGCTGCAGGGCAATATGGGCCATGCCAGAAGCTCAAACTATTCTCTCCCAGGCCTAACAGCCTCACAGCCCAGCCACGGCCTGCAGGCCCATCAGCACCAGCTTCAGGACTCTCTGCTGGGCCCTCTCACCTCCAGTCTGGTGGACTTGGGCTCCTAAGTGGGGAAGGCATAAAGCCCAAGGGGTGGCTGAAGCAGCAACCAATCGCAGCGACTAGGGACACTTGTACATAGAAATCAGGAACATTTTTGCAGCTTGTTTCTGGGGTTCTTGGTTCTTTGCGCAAAAAGGAATGGTGGACTTTCACAGATACCTTTTTAAAAATCAAAACCAACAGTGATATCAAGCATAGTCTCCCTCTTCTCTTCTACTCTTCATTTTCATATTTCCTCTTTTGGTCTCAAATCAGGAAAAACAAAAACAAAAAAGCCTCCCAAATAAACAGAAGCACCCAGTTTTGGTTCTGGCCAACCCATGTATCCACT
This sequence comes from Ctenomys sociabilis, assembly GCA_004027165.1. Classification (NCBI taxonomy): domain Eukaryota; kingdom Metazoa; phylum Chordata; class Mammalia; order Rodentia; family Ctenomyidae; genus Ctenomys; species Ctenomys sociabilis. The sequence goes on from PVKA01015937.1 coordinate 13,729, forward strand.
TTTATAGTTAGTTCTTTATTTTCTTTGAAACAAATTGAAAATCAACCGAATGTTAATTATTTCCCTTTAATTTATTTATGGAGAAATGATAGGGTGAGGAGGAGTGAAATAGCGAGAGGCAAAGATCAGAATGGTGGCGAGTAGAGCCTGTGGGCTCCGAGGAACTGGCCTGGTTGCTTTCTTAAACTGAATAGGAAAATATAATCTTACAACTTTTCTTCATGGAAAAAATTAAGTTTACATTTTTCATATTTAGTGTTAAGTGATTTTATGTAGATTTAAAGAACAGTATTAGGGGGAGAAGCAAGTGCCTAAATGTTTTAATGCTCTATGTGAGGCAGTTAGAAATAGAAGTGACCATTAGTAACAACTATTTTTGTCAAATTTGGTGGGGTTTTTTTGGTTGTTTGTTTTCTTGTTTTTTTTTTTAAATGACAAAAATGTACCAATGTGCAAAAAAAAAAAAATTCCCTAATGCCATTACTTCTCAAACCCTCAAAGCTTTTCTATTTGTAGCCTGCTCCTGTTAAAAGATTTCTTCTGTTCTTAGTTTCTAGCTTGCGAAAGTATGCCAACAAATCTGGCAACCTGGTATTTGTTATTAAAATAGCATGTGTTTTCAGGTTTCTTTTTCTATTGTACCTAAATCAGTCTAAATTAAAACTCAGTAGAACATCAGGAGTATGATTCTGTTTCTCAAAGATGAGTTGTGCATTGCTGTCACTGGGCCCTCTTTTTTTTTTTAATTTTTCATGCTTTCTTACATAATAGTGGTCATGAATTGCTGGGTACTCTGAAAGCCATCACCGGAACCAAGAGTCGTAACAGGGTTATGCAATAGAGTAAATTTAGCTTTGGGGTATTTATTTATTTTTTTATTATTTACATTAATACAGTTTTGTTTACCACTAGCTCTTCTCCACAGCATTCATGTGTTAACTCAGTTCATTGTGTTAACAAGTTATAAGACTGTGAAAGCAAAAGTAATTTATCTACCTAGAAAAGAAAGGGGGGGATTTAAATGTTACGAATTAATTTGTACAAATAGCAGACCAGGGGACAGGAGCTGTTTTGCAGTGCTGTCGAACTGAGCAGTGTCCAGAAAGGTCCCAGTAATCATGTAGGCTCCACATCATTTCTGCTTGGGGCAAAACGATGTATCTGTACTTAGCTTTTAAAATTAGTGAAACCAATGGCATTATTTATTAAAATTTTACTCAGGATAACAGGATTGGCTGGCTTGTGCTTTGTAAAATATTGTTCCCTAGGGAGAGTCTATTTATTTTCTGACATGACAGTTTCGTAATTTTTATTTTTCTCCATCCATAAGTGTCATCATTAATATATTTGTTTCTTACCCTTCCCTATTGTTCCTGTCCTGATCTAGGAGACTGAAGGATGTGGAAGAAATTAAGGCCTTATTTATGATTCTTTTCTGTCAAGTTGTTTTTAGTTCAAGGGGAAAATGGTCACTGTACTCTGACTGTAGTCACTTTTACTTACAGAGTCATTTGCCCACCGTGATGGACAGATGCACACACAGCCGGACTGAGCCCATCATTTGGACTGGGAGCTCAGGGTCCCAGTATCCCTTGTTAGTGTTTTGGATCATTAAGTCGGTGTTTATTTAAGTCACAAGGGTGTTTATTCTCCAAATCTTGGGCCACGGAGAAATGCCACCCTCTGCGGGAGGGGCTCTCCCAGGGAATCTCCGCACATTCTTCACATTCACTCCCCAAAACAAACACCCTGCACAAAGATAGCTTTCAATGACCCTGACAGGCTTCAAAAGACGCCGCGGAAATCTCTCTGGAAAATAAGGAAGGGCCAATTACTTTAATTTCTTACATGCCCTCTCTTCCTACCCCATCACTACCCCCACACTTCGCGCAGCTTCGCAGCGCTGTAGGCTCAGGGAGGTTCCGTTTCTCGGGGCGCCGGCCCACTTCCTGCTCCCTGACTTGGTGAAACTTGGAAATGTCTTCAGATCTGGCGAGGAGCAAAGAGGGCCGGTCCTGTAAAAGCACCCGTGATTACGGCTTGTAAACTCGTTAAAAGGACAATTTTCTGTCACAACCATAAACTGCTTTGTAAAACCCTGGCACTCGATCCAGAGTGCGCATATTCCAGATGTGTTTAATAAGAAATTGCACAATATGCCTCTTTCCGCCTTCCTCTGCGGAGTCTGGCGAGAGGAAGGACAAGCAGGAGGAGGCGAGAAAGCTGGATATTGCTCAGGGTTTTCTTGGCAATCATTTTAGAATGATCATTAGAGAGAGCTTACCATATTTTTTTTTCCCTCGAGGAAATCTTTGAGCACCAGCTGTTAAGGGACCTCCAATTTACCTTCTCGGCGTCAAAGTTTAACTGAATCAAGAGGCACTTTTCGTTTCTCCTCTACAGATTTCATAACGATAGCCAAAAGCAATGAGCAAAGGTTTATAAATAGTGTTTTTAGGACGAAACCTTACAGCACTTTGCCAAGTGAAATGAAAAAATTTTAGGGCTTCTTCTCTTTTTTTAACCTGTTACATCTCAACACAGGGTTACTTGGGCTCCGGCTGATTGCTCGCTTTGACCTCTTGGCTGACCACAAAGCTTTCAAAGTTCTCGGAGGCCAAGGAATTTGGCTGGCAGCTCCTGGGGTTTTGGTTTAACAGGTAGGGACTTAAGAGCCCCAGGAACTCCAGGCTGGACGAAGGGCACCTCTGGTCTTGAACCTATTTGCCCGACCCGAAGCTGGCGAAGCTGACGTGGAAGCTGCGAGGACGAGGCCGTGGGATGGCGCTTCGCGCTGGATTCGCTGAGCGTCGCCCCAGCTGTGTGGTTCTGCCTGACGCCCCGAGCGCAGCACCTGCCCCCGAACTTCGCCAGCAGGCGGACTCCAGGTTGGGGATCCAGAGGGTCTCGGCAAGCGCTTCTTCAGTTGCAGAGAAGTAAGGGGCTTCTCCTGTCACCGCACTCTGGGTGGGACGTTCTCACCGTCCTGCACCCGGAAGCGCAGGCGTCCGCAGCACTGTCCTGTGCTGCCCACCGGCTGGCACAGACCCTGCCCCGGGTTCACCGCGCAGAGACTCGCACGTCGCAGCTCCGGGATCTCAGCGCTGCGCCAGGCGCCGGGTGCAATGGCCCAGCCTTCGAGGCCGGATGGCAGAGGCTGCCACGCTGGCCTCGGGGGCAGACCAGGGAGAGGTCACAGCCTGAGCTCCTCAGGCGGGCGGGCGTCGCGGTTGCCCCAAGCCCAAGTCTAGGGGGTCGCTGACTTCCCTGAGACGCCGAACCCGCGGACAGTGGGGCTGCAGCCTGAGGGGTGGAGGTGGAGCAGGCACTGGAGCAAACGGCCCTGGGGGCCAGGGCCTGGACTGCGTGCAGCCCAGGATCAGAGCCCGGTAGGCAGGAGGCCTAGGCCCTGCCGCCGGCAATACCGCCGGCTTTCCTCTTCGCTTCCTGGGGTCTCGCTTGGGTCTTTGGGACTCAAACTCTCCGCCAGAGAGTTCTACAGAGGGTACCAGCCAGCCAGGGGGCCCCTTTCCGAGCTGATCGTGAGAATTTCCCGGCTGGAAGTGAGGTTCTGGCTTCTAAATTCTCTTGCAGGACACAGCCGGTGCTCCCTTCCCTGATGGGGCCGGGTCGGGTCTCCCATTCCTGGCGGCTCTGGGGAACATAGTTTGTATGTCCCCGTGGGACGACGCAAGGGGGAAGGCAGCGGTGGTGTCTCGCACGCTTCGGGTGGTGCAGTCGCTGCACAAGGTTTGCCCAGAGTTTAGGCGGTGGGTGGTGTGGACAAGGACGGGTGGGGCAGGGTTAAGTTGAGGGAGGTCGCCGGTGGCCCACCAGCTGTCTCGGAGGAATTTCTGGTTTTCTGAGCTTTCCCAGGGAGAAGCATCTGGAAGCTCTCCCAGTCTAACCCCTCCAGCAGTGTAGAGCCAGCGCGGAGTCTGCGCCCTGCTCACCCCGCGGGGCAGCCTGCAGCTCGGGTGTGCCGGACTCTGTCCCGCAGGGTGGACTCTTCGGCCTTAGTAGACCGGGACTTCTTAGACCCTCCAGGTCAGAGGGACCCCTTTTCCAGGCTGACAGAGTGCAATGCGTCCACCTGGGAGAGTGCCAGAGTGGACCGAGTTAGATGGAGATGGATGAGCCAGCCAGGAACAAAAAGAATGAAAATTGTAGGCAAAACGTTGGCTTTTCATGTACTTGGAAAAAGTGCTGCCCTGGAAAGGGCGCGTTTTCGCTGGTGTTTTAAAGCCAGCGCACACAAAACTTCGTTCCAGCTGATGAAATTGGAAACCTGTTCTCCCACTGAGGATGACAATCAGGGCTTTAGATGCTGTGGTCCTTTCAGACAGCGAGAAACAACACTGCAGTAGCATTTAAAAACAAAGGAAAGAGACTGCTGGAGGCGCGTGGATGCTGGTCTTTTCTCCAATCCCAGCTTCAGATTTTTTTTTTTTTTTTAGCTTGTTAATGGACGCAGAGACCCCAGTTCTCAGCAGGTAGTGTACAGCTCCCAACAGGACTGCTCCCTCCTACTACTCTGGTATTGGATATCCCTCTTTCCTTTACTATAATGTTAAAACATTCTTGAAATCACATATTCTGTGACAGACGAGAATACAGAAAAGGAAAGAAAACTTCTTAAACAATCTAATTTTTGAAAGAACACCTTACCTACCACCTGCCCAACTATGATTAAAATGTTTTTAGGTTCATCTAATACTTTTTCTCCTTCACCATCATTAACGGTTGCCATTAAAAAGAAAAGCAGACAGATTCTGGTCCTTCACAAGTCATGGAAATGTATATCTTCTTCCTCTTGTGTCCTGGTCCTTCTAGCTTTCTTCTTCTTCTTCTTTTTTTTTTTTTTTCAGAACGCTTGCCTAGGAAGCAACTTACTCCTTTTTTTTTTTTTTTTTTTTTTTTTTTTTTTTTTTTTTTTTTGCGGAACCAGGGATTGAACTTTGGCCCTTGCGCTTGCCAGGGAAGTGCTTATTCCACTGAGCCATTTCCCCAGCCCCAGCACTTATTCTATTGAGCCATACCCCCTCTCCCCCTTTCTAGACTTCTTAAGGTAAAAGATAAATGTTTCAGGAGCCCAACACAGAGGTAGAAACACTTAGGGGTTAACACACACAAGACAAATTGATTCTAATTTTTTATAAAATGTATTTTAATTTTGGCTTTAAAATTGATAATAGTTTTTAACATACCATGGCTGTTTTGGAAGGCAAGGTGGAGAGTTCAGGACCTGCACTGATAAGCATGTAGGATCTGAAAAACAGCCCTAGACTATGTATTTTCATTGACAAAAGACATTGTTTCATGACTCGTAAGGAATATATTTCACAGGGCTATTGAGTTAGCATCCTTGATAGAAAACCTACAAATCTTAAGGTACATGTGTGTAAAATCAAGTAACCTAGAACCTAGGTGTTGTTAATAGTAAGTTTTTTTTTAATGCCCCTCCTTTCTTTTTTGCCTCTAGGCAAGGCTTTAGCTATTATGCTAAAAATCCTATTTTGAGTTGCCAGTTATCTAAGAGGTCTAAGTACCAGGAAAAGAGAGTGGGATTGTGAGTCCCCCACCCCAGGACAAAACAAAATAACCCAACAAACCAAACCAAATCCACATAGCTGTGACATCTTTGGATGGCTCACACATAAACACTATATTAACTGTAAACATTTGTGTGTAGCAGTGCTCCCCTTAGCTTTTGATGTGTGTGGTAGTGGTGGGGAATGCTGTGGTTGTTGAAGGGGATCAGAATGTTACAGCAATTGTTGAGAAAATGCACATCTCAAGGGTGAAACAGCACAGTATGCAATAGTTTGCAAAAGATAATTTTACTTCTAAGACAAGGGACATAGCAAGGAAGACATCCTTAGCTCTGCATTTATTTAGAATGCCTTACAGATGAAAGAAGGTAGTAAGCTTTTTTTTAAAAAATTAAGCTGGATAGCAGGTTAGCATGCTTTAGTAGTTATGAAGTAAAAAGCACATTTCAACAATTGACTCTTTGTCTGTCTTCAGATATGTGGAGTGAATATTTTCTGTGCATTGCTGATGCTATATAAACACAGCCTGTGCTTCCTCCTGAAGTCAAGTTCTTGATTTTAATTGAAGAATAATATTGCTCAAGGCTCTACCTCTAAGTACAACTAGCTAATCTAAGAAAATCAGCTCTTGGGAATCTGGAACCAATGGCTATTTTCAAAATAAACAGATAGAAATCTTCATAAAGAAGAACAGGAGGATTATTTTACATGCAGTATATCTCCTGATTACTAAAACAACAACAATAACAACAACAACAAACCCAAAGCTGACTTTTTGCAGAAGGACTAAAAGGCAGAATGACAATAGCATATTTCTTTTTTAAACATTTAGTCTAATTTAAGGCTCCCAGGTTGTGTAGTTAACTTTTAAAATCTTAAAAAAAAATCTGAATACTTCTTCTCCTTTCTTCTAATGTCTAAATTTTTTTCCAAGGAAGGGAAAGAGATACAAGACAAAGAAAAGTAGAATAGGATAGAAAACCGGTACAATTTAAAAATTGTTTTGCAGATGGTGCATGCCAGTCGTCCTAGCACTGGGGAGTCTGAAGGAGGACTGCCATGAGCTTGAGGCCAGGCTGGGCTACACAGTCAGTTCAAATCCAGCCTGCACTTCCTAGTGAGAGCTTTTCTCAAAAATAAATAAGTAAATAAATAGTACTACAGGTTGGGATTACAACTCACTAGTAGAGCAGTTGGCTAACATGAGCGAAGCCTTCCTTTGGAGCCAAGTGGCACAAAAATAAAATATTATATTACAATGTTTAATACATTAATCAAACAGTAGCCACAAAATGGAAGAACTCTCTCACGCTCAGCCACTCCCATCCGTAGAATTACCTGTCTGGTTTAGCTCAACTAAGGCAAGAATTGAATTAGAGATGAAACGAATAGGGAGATTTGCAAAGGGATTGGATTTTCTGATACAAAACCCTACTTCCTGTACGAACCTAACATGCTCAACAAGTCTAACCAGGGGAGGATTGGACAGAGCAAAGGACCCATTCTCAGGAGCTTTAGAAGAGACACTTCTTTCACTAGGAAGGAGCAGTTTCACCCAGACAGGAAGGAGCTTCTGGGAGCTACCTGTTTAGGGATGCTACCTGTAACTCCTTCCGATAGCCAGAGATGAAGAGGCCTTATTCTTTCGCAGTTCCCCCAAGTTTCAAGCACCATCATGATGGGAACGTCACAAACTAGGAAACTACAAAGTGAAATAGGATAAAAGATGTTCCCTTAGACTCGGTCCATCTCTAGGTGACAGTGTATACATTGAGTTTTCTAAAAGGGTATTTGTAGTTCCCTGGGGATCAAGAAAGAGTTAATTTGTTTTCTGATAGGTTTCACACCCTGGGCAGGTCTGCCAAAAAAGAGAGGAAACGGAGAACAGCCCTATGATTAATTCTACCTGTTTTTCCCATGAGCGATCACCTGCTCCAGGGGTCATGAATAGCAAGTAGCTCTCCCTCTCCAGGGCTCTGAGAGCTTCGTTTGTTTGGTGACAGCTGAGTGACAAGGCCTGAAACCCGAGCCCAGCGCCTAGCCTGATGTGGGGGATAAAAACCCTGGATGTTCCCTCAAACATTTCAGGAAATGAAAGTTGTAACGCGATCCCTCTTGCGCCCACATCTCCCCCAGCAAACACAAAAGCTCAAAGGGGCCTTCTCGGATTGAATTCGGCCTGGAGTTGATGGAGGGAAAGCGGAGCCGGCGCGGGCGGGCAGGCGGGCGGGGGTAGGCTGGGCCGGGCTGGCAGCTCTGCCCGGGCCGGGAGCGGAGCCGCTTCCCGAAGCCCCGCGTCCCCAGTGCGTGCCCTCCAGGTCCGTCCCGGGCCAGCGCGGGAAGGGACCTGCGACCCCAGCCCTGAGCGCGCCTCTCCACAGCCACGAGGTCCCCGAGGCCCCGATGGTCGCGGCCAAGTCCGGGCCAAACCTCGATGACCCCAGCTCGCTGGAGAGAGTTCCGAGAACTCGGGCAGCTCTGAGCCGAGCGTCCCGCCCGAGGTGGCCCCGGTGCACGCGCCCAGCTCGGGCGTCCACGCAGCCTGGGCCCGCGGCGGGGGGCGAGGGCACGCGAGCCTCACTCAGTGCCCGCCTCCGTCGGTTGGCGGTCTCCTCCGGCCCGGCCCCGCGGCGCCCGCTGGGAGCTGCAGCCCTAGGCTGGAGGCCGGGTGGGGGTGGGGCTGGGGGAAACTGAGGCCGGGCCGCGCGGCGCGCTCCCGGGCGAGCAGTCGACTGTCTGTCACCAAGCTCTGCTTGGGCCCAGCCAGGGAGGCGGAGGAAGCGCTGGCCCCATGCAGGCAAGCTCTTCTCTAACCCAGTTAACTCTTGTCTTTCCTTTTTTTTTTGCGGAACCGGGAATTGAACTCAGGCCCTTGCGCCTGCCAGGGAACCGCTTAATCCACCGAGCCATCTCTCCGGCCACTTTTCTTTTTTTCTCTTTTCTTTTGTTTTCATTTCCTTCTTTGTCTTTCTCTCACCCGCCCCTTCCTCCCTCCTTCTCCTTCCTCCCTCCCCCCTTTTTTCCTTCCTCCCTTCCTCTTGTATTCAGCAGTCTTTCCCAGGCAGCTTTACCAGTCCCCATCCCCAGCCTCCGTGATGATTTTCTCCCGTCCCACATAAACACAGAAACACACTATAGGGAGAGCCGTCCTCAAGCACACGGTCACACTGTGTGGCTTTAGGAAGATTCATAACATCTCTAAGTCCGAGGCCCCCATTGGGAAGCAGGAACGCTGATATCTGTACTGCAGGGGAACCTTAAAGTGAGCTGCAGCCTTGAGTGTAAGCACAATGGGCAGTAAATGAAGAGTGGCTATAACGACATGCTGAAGGCGCCTTCCAAGGCCCCAAAGCCTCCTGGGAAAATTACCGTGATGCTCTGGTTCCCACCGAGGACACAGTATGACCATTATCTACACTTGTCTGGACTTTTGTCTGGAACATGGAAAGAAACACAGATCATTGGAGACCTAAGGCTTGATTAGCTTTTTGTATTAGCTAAAGCTGAGATGTATTTCTTGATGTTCCCTGAGTCTAGATAGAATCTAGAAGTATAACTCCAGTTTTTTTTTAATGGTTATTTATTTTTAATTTAGGACAGGGCCTACAGTGTCTCACTGCATGGACTGGACTCATAATGATCCTCCTGTTTACAGCCTCCCAAGTGCTGGGATTACAGTCCTGTGCCACCACACCCAGTTTCAATGGCCATCTCAGTGTGCCCCAGGGGCTGGCATGGCAGCCCAGGGGATTGAACTCCAGGCCCCTGAGTCTGCCTAAGCAGGTATTTTAATCCGCTGAGCTATTTGGCAGGCCAACTCCAGTAATTTAATCCCCCCCCCAAATTTAATTCCGTAATGCTATTCAAACCTAGAATGCTTGGAGTTTAGTACCTCTCTTTTATGTGATTTGAACTCTTGTGTAGGAGCGGCCTTTGTACAGGGGAGAATTCTATTGATGAAAAACAACCCACTTAGATATGCCCCCCTCCCAAATGACATTATTTAGGAGGGAACTAAGGCATTCAGTGAGAATTTAAGGCCCCACCTAAATGTGTCAACGTAAGAATAAGAAACTGCTTTGAAGATTTAATGCCTTGCTGATGTTAACACAGTGCCAGATATAATGGCACCTGATAAATATTTTTTTTTTTTTTGAGCAAATAAACGGGCTGCTGAAATGATGGAGAGTCTTTAGATAGAATACAATTCCCAGAGTTGAAATTTTGCCAGACTCTCCTGGGTACATTTCTTCTCTTGTGACACTCTCTAATGATCACCAGGGATAAATAGCTCATTTTTACATACAGCACATCTCTGATTTCAAGGACTTTCACATTGAAGGATGTTCTCAGGTATTATTAAAAGCAAAATGCTTAGCTGATGGGAGAGAGAGAGAGAGAGAGAGAGAGGATTGGAACACTTGGTAAATATGAAATCTACAGAGTAGGTGACTGTACCTGTGACTTTTGAGGATAAACCTCAAGCACTGCTGTCTTCACAATTATTTGTTATCACTGAAGAAAGCATTTTATACTTTTTTTCCCATTTATGTATTTGGTACAGGGTCTCACTATGCAGCTCAGACTCATTGTGACCCTCCTATTTTCAACCTCCCTGGCCCAGGGATTACAGGCCTGTGCCACCACGCTGGATCTCAGTGGCCAGCTCAGTGTGCCCACAGTTGGGCTGGCATGGCATTCAGGACTGGGGATCAAATGCTGGTCCCTGCACTTGCCAAAGCAGGTGCTTAGCCTGCTGAGTTATCTCGCCGGCAATATATATATATATATATATATATATATATATATATATATATATATATATATATATAATATATATATATATATATATATATATATATATATATTAGGCAAGGGTCTACAGGGTGTTCAGGGTCTCACTACTAGATTGGACACAGTGATTCTCCTGTTTACAGCCTCCTAAACGCTGGGATTACAGGTACATGCCACCATGCCCAGTCTCAGTCCTCTGCTCAGGATGCCCTAGGAACAGGGTCAGCACGGCACGCTGGGAATCAAACCCCTAGCTGGCCACTGTTTTCTGCCTAAGCAGGCACTTTAGTTCACTGAGCTATCTGGCTGGCCCTTCTAGTATATTTCTTTAAAGGGTATCCTGCTCAGCTAAAAATGATATGGTAAATTTTTAGCTTAGAGAAGCTGATCAATTTATAGTCAATCACCATATAAGCTCGGGAAGAATCCAACACTTTTGCTTGCTTAATAAATCATATATCACACTCACAATCTCTTGAGGTACAGGCAGAGGAAGCAAATGCATGTTTGGAAATGTACCTGGTTACATAAATATTAGTTGCTTATGGCTGCAGAAGTAAGCAGGGAGACAGATCTACTGAAATGGGAAGGGGTCCTAGAGAAGGAGGAGGGGCCCAGGGCGAAGGAAAGGGAAGTAAAAAAGAATTAAGAGGTACCATGTATGTGTATCAAAGCCCACAATGAAAGTAGTCAGTATGGATCACAAATAGGAATGAATAAACACATTTTAAAACAT